>PVJO010022226.1:0-28433 GCA_004026905.1 Hystrix cristata | reverse complement strand
GGGGGGGGGGGGGGATGAGCAAATACATTAGAAGCTTTTCTTGTTGTTTAAAGATGCCCAATAGGTTACTCGGAAATCAAGCAATGAAAATCATTTTCAGTACTAGGAGAGACAAAGTGAAAAATCACTTAGAGCAAAGAGAGGCAAATACTTAGAGCTGGAATAGGGCCGAAGAGCTAAGTGTAAAGTTGAGGTGAAGGTGTGGAAGGTGTTGCAAGTCAGGGATTACAAAAACAAGAACTGTCTGGGCAAAGTCATTGTGAAACATATGTCTGCTACGGATGCCAGGGCTGAATTGAAAGCAATTGGCACTAATATACTTAACAGGGAATGTTTGAGATTCTTCCTATTATTTGTGAATTCTCAAGATATCATGCATTACAAATTATTGCTCTTTAGACAACAAGGGATGAAGAGATGGAGGGAGAGGGGAGAGAGGGAAGAGGTAAGAATGTAAAAAAGGGATTGGAATGTGTTATGTATATGTACTAACTCCGCAAAGGAAATGTAAACATTATGAACTGCAAAGATGTCCAAAAAATGGTAGAGGATCAAGGAACAGATAGAGGGGGAAGGGAGGGAACGGAAAGGGAATGACAAAAAGAATTCGGATGCTTTATGTACACATACCAACTCAACTCCACACAAGGAACGTAAACATTATGCACACATGGGCTAGTAACTAAAATAAAAAAAAGATAACTCTGGAAAGAATCTCCCCCCAAACCAAATTATTACTGTTTCAGTTTTAGCAGTTTCTTCTTGCTCACATCTCAGATACCATGAAAGAAACTCTCTGTTGAAATGGACATGTCAACATATACATTTTCATATTTTTGACTGGAGTGTGTTACCTTTTCTTCTTAAATGATAAAGTAGTTTGAAGAAGCAGTTTTACTTCTTAAACAAGAGCATAGTTAAGAAAAATTAAAGGACTCTTGCATACACGTGTGCTCTCTCATCGTTCATTTCCTTTGAAATCGCATTAAAAGGAAATGAACCCAGAGCATTTGCTGTATTTTTATTTTAACTTCATTTACCAACCTTGTATGATGTATAAAAATTTTGAGCTGCCCTCGTCTTCTTAAGTTAATTCTCCTGGACATGATGATTATTCTTGGCTGCCTGTTAGAATGTTCCAGTTAGACGTCTTGCGGCTGTAGTCGCTTCCGCCTTTCTCAGCCCCAGAGACTGCCGCAGGCGCACCCTCCCTGAGTTCCCTCCTTTCTCGCGTCGTGGTTATGCTCCTGGTGGCCACCACGGGAAGTTTAGACCTCTCTCTCCCCTCTATCTCCTTCGCTTAGACCCCTTTCTCCCCTTCAGCCCAGCTCATATTTGTTATGTGTGCTTGCTTCTATTTTTGTAACATTTAAATCATCTTCCCTCTCTTCGTTCCTTTCTCTTTGATTCTACTTTAGGCCGTCTTTACCTTTCTCTTGCTTTTGAGCAATATTTGCTTTGTAATTTTTTCTGTCAATTAACTAATTCATATGAATCTTTCCGAAGTTCAGTTTTGAGCACATTATTTTTATCCGAAGTGTCTCCTCACTCCCTGGGAGACAAGACTCAAATTTATCAGCTAAAAACTTCATTTCTTTCCAATCTTATTTTGACTAGATGATTCTCATTACCATAAAAACACACCTTTATTTTTTATATTAAAAATTTAAAAGAAAGGAAAATCATGCCCAGATTCCATTTTCTTTGCCAGAAACTGCCCCATTTATTTTCTTCTCCCTGCAGCTAAACGTCTTGAGCCAGTCTACAAGTATACCGATTGTCTTCATTTCTCCTGTCACACGCTCTCTTGAACACATTGCCGTTGAGTTCTGCCCTAACTAAACTTGCACTTCTCAAGGTCACGACTTTGTGTTACTACATGCCAGGTTGTTTTTCAATATTCATTTAACTTGATCTATCAAAGTATTTTTGGTAACTGATTACCTTTGCATTCTTAAAACACATTTTTTTCCCTCTGGGTTTCTATACTCTGATTTTCGCTCAGTTTTCTGGCTTTCCTTTCTTGCCTTACTTTGACTGGAGTCCCTTGTTATATCCACCTCCCAGATGTTGGGCATGCACGAGACTGATCTTGGTCCCACTTCTCCACCAACTATCACTCATTAGATTATTCTGGTTCTCTCATCCTTTTATAAGTCATTGATATTATATTTCTATCTCACATCTATATTTCTTCCCCTAAACTTCAGCCCAGTGTATAGAACTGCCATTAACACATCCAGCTGACTAGCTGGTATACATACCGAAATTAATATGCGTTAATTGAGTTCTTGATGTTCTTCCGTTAAAAAGCAAAACCAAATTAAACAAAATGGATGCCTTTTTATGGTCTTCCCATGTCAAGCATTCTTCATTCTTTCAATTTCTGGGGCCAAAGGCCTTGAAATACCTATTTGATACTTCAGTTTCTTCCATACATCACACCTTCAATATATGTCCGCCTTCAGATGATCATCTTGACTCCCTCTGTTCCCTCATCTGGGTTATTGACCCAGCCTTGTCACAGCTTCTGCTCTTGATTCCTGCTATCTTGTCTCAGAATATTACATAGTCTAATCATTTAAAAATAGAAATTAAGTTAAGCCCAAATGCTCCAATGGTTTCCTCAGTGTCATACAGTAATATTCAATGCATTTACTTTTTTGTGCGTGGCCCTAAATAAACTAGTGACTAGTTGTCTTTCTGAGCTTGTCTCACACTAAATTTACCTTCAGCTGAACTCTTCTGTTCCTGGTCTGCTTTGGTGCTTTGCACTAGCATTTTGTTTGTTTGTTTCTGACAAAAATGTTTTTCACGCACACATCCACATGATTTGTCCAAGCTGTGTTTCAAAAGTCACCTTCTCAAAGAGGTCTCTGCTTCAACCCTTCACCCCAACATTTAATGATTCTATTTTTTTATGTTCTTTTCCTTTGTATCATTTTCTACTGTGATACGTAATTTAGCTATTTATCTTGTGTGACATTTTTCACTCCTATGGACATATGGCAAATATTTTCATCTCCTTTGTGCACTACTGCACCCCAGCACCCAGAATAGCGTATAGTAGGTGTTCAATAATGAGACGTGAATGGATGAATGTATCCGAACACTGCATCCTGAGTCAGTTTTGCTGTCTTTTTCTCTCAAGACTGTAGATACTTTAGGCTCGGCTCCCTTGTTACAGCATTACACCTCTTGTCTGTATTTCTCTCTGCTTTCTTTTTATCACTCTTTTCATTTCTGTAACCTTCCCTTACAGAGAGCTCCCTAAGGAGCTCAGCGTGTTTCTATTTCTTCATATATTTCCTCTCTCTCTCTGGAATAATTCTCCATCAAAGTAAATTTTAAACTGTGGTCTTCGGAGACCAGGGATTTTGTAGTTTCTCTCTGCAGAGATAAAAGGGGAAGTTAAGAGGATTGAATTCCTAGACTCTCTCCACACTGATCGCCTTTGCTCTCTCCTGCACCTATTTATAACTATTCAGCATACCAGACCTGGGCACACACCACGTGTGCACACATACACAAGCACTATTTCCTTGACAAAACAGCACTTTTCATGAACATATTTTTAAAAACTGGATATATTAGTAGAAGAATTTCCAGTTTCCATTTTCCCTTTGAATTAAATTCCAGAGCACATTTATGGTTCATTTTCAACTTGATGAGCTGCAAGTAATGGTCATTGTCTAGGTCCAAGTTCTTCCAAATAAAATCATGGATAATATAGCTACAAAGATGCTTTCTGAACTTCCAGTGCACCATCTTCTCTCTCCAGATGATGAAAATGGGCCCTAAGAGGGATAGATTTGTTCCCATTCACGTAGTTACTCAGTACAAAAGTCAAAGGATCAAAAATCAGAAATTAAAAAAAAAATCAGAACTAGGTTTCAACAGAACATTCTGTACTCCATATTGCCAAAATAACCAGTATTTTCTTTTGCTTTAAGTGAGTCTGATACACTCTTCCATCTGTCGAATGCAAAACTTGTCTTCATTCACCAAATTTTCCGTGTTTAACAGGCCAAGATTTGTAATGACAGCTTCCATAGCACAAGTTTCTAGTCACCTTCTATTTAATAAAGGCTCCAGTTTTAGAGTCAGTGTTATGGAAAAATGGAGGCAAAGAAATGAAAAGAAAGAACTAAGAAAGAAAATTTATGAAGTTAAATTGCATGGTAGATTGTGAAGAATAAATCCTCATTTGTTTACTCCGGAAGAATCAAAATTATTTATGATAATCAGCAGGGTCTAATAGGACGGCCATGAAAACACACCTCTGAGATTGATTGCCTGCTCTGTCATCTACAGCACGAGACCTGGGGTGATCTATTAGATATTTCTAAGCCTCGGTTCCTCATCAAGCATTAAAATGGCAACAATAATAATATAGTTTCATAGAATAGATAAGTTATGTAAGAGCTACTGCCTCAGAAGAGTCTCTTAATAAACTGTAGGTATTGGTAATTGAGTAACATACCCTGACTAATAATATAAAATTAACAGGGAATATATTGCATTATTAATATGATTTCTAATGTTAGACACACAGACTGGATAACCTTACCTGGCTATGTTATACATGGTCACATCAATCGCATATTTATGATGAAACTCTGAAGCCCCAAAAGTCACACCAGTGCATTTGCTCTGCTGGATTTAATGGGGAAGTGCCTAACACATAGCGAATAATAAATTTTTGTTTCTGTATCTTTGAGTTGCTATAAATATGATATCTACCACAGAGTGTTCCCTGTTTGCAACCTTGCACAGATTTTCTGATGACGCATGACTGTGTTTTCCGTTATTTGTTTAGTTTGAACAGAAGGGACACAGTGGATCCACTTACCTATGCCACCACGTCTTCAAAGCCAGCATCAAATGCCTTGGTGGGAGGAATGTAATTGGTATGCAGATTCCTGGAAGGAAGAGGGAACTGCTGACCTCCTGTTCTGTTGCTCGGAATCTCCCTGGACTCTGAAACAGAGAGTTTAAAATATTAATGCCTCGAATAATAAATTAGAGTACCTAGTAAATGAGGTGTGAGCACAACAATTTTAATTAGTTTCAGGCACATTTTAATGATTGTTTGGCCATTAACTCCAGTAAACATAAAAATGCAGGGGGAAAAAGATGTAAGAGCTCCTTATTACTCAGCTTTGTTTTAACTGAAGCCTTTGTGAAGATGTATATCATTTTAATTTTGGTTCCAAAGGCTTTTATGTAAATTAATTGCGTTGGAGAATTGGCAAGAACATTTTATTCAATTTGGAACAGCAGTGATTATAAGCTTTACATTAATATAACAACAATTTAACAATGGCTGATAGATGGGCCACAGCCACGCAATTATCAAAAGTGAGACACTCTCTTGATCTCTAATTAGGTCTATAAGCAAATAGGGTTTTGCCGGCACTAATTGCCATATTAAAGCTGGCAGCGAGGTAGCAAGCGAGCTCACGTTAAGGTAGCCAGCACAGGGTGCTGTGTATCCAAAGATTTTTCCATTTTCTGATTCAATCAGATACGTAATTCAATTATGTATGTTGTGGAAATAGGCATTTAAGGGAAAATGGAAAGCGGTCTCCTCCTCGCTCTATACAACCATTTGTCTCATTCACTGCAGGCACCAGTGCTTGGTGTCTGAAGAGTTTGGGTGACATTTTCTTCCCTCTCTCCTTACTGCTTGTTCAGACTCCTGTCTCCTTGTTACAGCCGTAGCTCTCACTCGGCACCCAGGACATCGAGTGCTACGTGCCAGACAAAGCCTAGATGGAAGATGTACAATTCCTTGATTTGTTGCTCCATTTTAGTCGGGATTAGAAAGCACTCAAAGGGGATTTGGAAGGCATTTCAGCAACTGGCTAGATATTGTGGAACCAATTTTAAAGAACCCAGGAAATCCCTTTATTCCTTTCAGTCATTGACTAAAAGCTGGCCCATTATGCAATAAAGACTATTTGTTTTATTGTTTTTTCTCCAGCTTATTCCAATGAGTACATCAATAACACTTTGAGGGAAAAGGGATTTTCATCTGGGCATCAGGTTGAGTTTAAACTAGATCTGGCAAAGGCAATTTTCTAGGGAAAAGACTCTAAGAAATCAACCTAGAAAGAACATTAAAAGGGTAGATTTTAAGTGATCTCACCACACAGAAAAATCATTACTATATGAAGTAGTGCGTATGTTAATTAACTTGGATTTGTAGTCCACACTGTGGGTATTTCAAACCATGTGATATATAAGTTTATATTATCTTATTTGTCAATTAAAAATATGTCCTGTAACTAGATTTCTAAAAGGAAGCTGACAACTTTAAGTCCTTCCCCAACATAAAAGAACAAGTGCAAAACTGTATTTGGAACAGACTTTGAAGAGTGCAGAAGTCTACAGTGAATAACCTCATCTAATCCTATCAAGGAATAACTCCAGTTCTTGGACGAGGTCTTTTGTACCGATAGCAGTGCCATGAAAAGAAATAATGGGCAGAGTCTCCAAAAGGCAAAATTTAAAAGCAGAAGATAGTTATTTGTGGGAAAGTATATGAAATATTAGCACTGTTGTTCAGAGTCATCTTGAAACACAAGAAGCAGACATGTATTCCTTTCTCTGTCATGCATTGGGGCTTCACTGTCACCAGTAATTACTATTTATTCTAGAAAATTGAATGTTTGTGTGTGCAGGCCTTTGTACTTAACAGTTACTCATCGGACACTCAGGAAGATGGAGTGGTGTGCTGGAGCTCACAGAGCAAGAGGTGTGTCTTGAAGGAGGGTCGAGCCAGGACCAACTAGGCAAACCTGATGGGACCGGACCTCGCCCCATGCATGACCTTGACTCACCGGCACAGACTAGTGGAGCCTGCCACTAACATCAGAATAAAGAACATGCTCCAAAGTTACGTATGAATTTGTACAGTGCAGAGGAGGAGGACAGTCTGACAGAGCAAGAGGACTGCTTGGGCAGCAGAGCAGGGTCGAAAAGATGAGTGTGCTCAGGAGCACACCCCAGCGAGGGATCAGCCTCTCAGCTGCTTCCCCTGAGCAAGAGAATAAAGAGTTAAAAATAAATATGAGAAAAGCAATAGGTGGCTCCCACAGTTTGAATTTTTGTCTTTTGTTACAGTGTACCCAGATTATCCCAGTCCTTTGGCAAAATCTTTAATACGAAGAGCCTTGTGTGATTGTGTTGTGCAAAAGACAGTGTGACCTCTCCATCTGCCTGAGGTCCGGCCTTCATGAAAAGAGCCCGTCATCCCTCTGAGGGTCTGGGTTCAGAGAACCTTTCAGATGCTCACTGACCGCCAAGTTGCACGCTGGCCACAGGAGAGGGAGGGCACTCAGCTTCCGGAGGGTCCACTGGTGGAAGGACACCCTTGCAGGTGGCTGGGGAGCAGGGATCTGTCCTTTGTCTCTGGTTTATATAATCTTAGTACTCAAAATAAACTTTCAACGAATGTATGTTTGTGGGTCGTGTGTGTGGCAGAAAAGGCACCTAATTTGGGACACATGCTTTTTGTCATGAATTATTTTGCCGTGAATGTGTGTGACTAGGAAAAGGCTGCCATTTGCAACTTGGTAGCAATCCTGGCAATTCACTATCTGTAAAAAGAAAATGAAGTCCCTGAAATTTAATAAACATTAAAAAAATATTAGCTACGCTTTCAACTACCTACTCCAAACTGGGATGTTTGTTAAGTATGTGTATGTATGTATATGTTTGTTTGTTTTTTTTTGTGGTGCCGGGGATCGAACTCAGGGCCTTGTGCTTGCAAGGCAAGCACTCTAATCACCGAGCTAAATCCCCAGCTGTATGTATGTATATGTACATACAATATCTTTCATTTTTACAATTTCACTAAAATATGGCTATTATCTTTTAAGTTTTCAAAAATATTTATTTTTATTAATACACATTTATAATACATAATTATTACATTCATTGCGGGAAGTTGGTACATGTACATAATGGATCTTAATTCTGTTTATTTCACTTCCCCCTCTTCCTTTCTCCCTCCCTTTGTCTCAAGGTCCCTTTCTCATTTATCAACAAAGATCTGTCTTCCCATTTCTTATTTGTCTATGTTTTCCTTTGGTCTTTAAATTTCTCATACTTTAGGTTTTAAGAGGAGCCTGCCAGGAAATCCAAAAATCTAGTACTTTAAAACCAATATTCTCATGTGGTGTCTTGGTGTGGTGTCCTGATGAGTTATTGAAAAGATTGCTGAGTCTCAGTAGTCACAGTAGCCAGGTTATTTTGCATCAAGTTCATTGCTGATTGCCGGAAGTTCCTGGCATAAATGATGTCCAAATAACCCTCTTGCTAAAAATGTGGGATGTTTGGTGTTATTTGTATTAAGGTTTTGTGTATTTCTGCACAGCTTAGCATGACTAATCTCTTACCATCACATAACAAAGAGCAACTCCCTAAACAATTGGAAAGCCATAGTAAGTAACATGGTGAGTTCACAGTAGACAAAAATGAAAAGAATGGTTAGTTGTTGCTGGAGAGTGGTTGAGACACTGTGGAAGGCAACTCTGACCTTAGAGGATGTGTAATGTCTACAGGAAAACGGAGTTACAACCATCTATTGGCAGGAAAGAAATGGACAACGGAAATGGACAGAGTTAGAAACTGTATCTTGAAATGGTCCTGCCTGGGAATAATGACCAGCGAGGCTAAAAATGTAGAGCTCTAGCTCTGATTCCAGTTTTTATTGTATTTTGCATTGCTTGATGTCTGCATTTTTCATGGCCTTGACCTACGTAGGTAACTAGAATGGTGCAAAGTAGGAAACTCCTGATGTCAAGAATCAGCCAAGAAGTGGAGAAGTCACTGATAGCTGGGCTGTCTGGCTTGGTGATGCAGGCTCCAGGCTTGTCCCAGCACTTCAGAGTTCTAGCAAGGTCCCCATCCCAAAATTCTATTTCCAATTTCCTTGGCAAGAGATATGCATCACTGGACTAAAGCTAAATGGTCATCTCTTTTTTTATTTTAATGTGCTTGCCCTTAATTAATAGTTTAGTCTTTCAGACCTTCATCTGTTACACTTAAATGGATTTTGTAATTGGCTTTGCATCACAGTAAGGTTGGTGCCCCATTCCAGTGCCGAAAAGCAACCAATTAGTTCTAGCTTCCCATTCCTTCCCACTTCCTTGAACAACTGCCCTGTTTCTAATTGCTTAAGTACAACTAATACAACCCAACAAGATCATAGCCGGGCACTGCTAACATACTTAGTTAAAAGATGATTAAATTTATTGAGCATTTGGACCAATACAGCTCCTAATAAATGCATTTTGAAGGTATGACAGTCCTGGTGAGTGAGTTAAAGACTCATTATTTGGACTGCTAGTGTTCTCACATGAAAACTGTGATTCTTGTCAAGTCCATAAACTGCTTTGCAAAACAAGAGCTGTCATTTCATTAAGCTGCTCCACACATATCAATAGCCCCAGGGTGAATTCTGGTCACTTCTTGTCTGTGTCACAGTGCTTTCTAAAAGCTGACTTTCCCCAGTGGATGCAGCAGCCTACAAGTCTTCTTTGTGCAGGAAGATGTCATGGGTCTAACTGAAGAAACCACAATTTATTTAAGAAGCATAGAAAGTTATAATGTAAAATTTTGTCATTTTAGTTGAATTACCTCAATTTTCATAAAATACAAAGAACCAAAACCTATTGAAATCAGAGCATTAAGTACCTAACTCAATTTACTTTTTAGTGGAGGGCAGAAGAGGAATTGGAATTCAGATCGTCTACCTTCTAATCCAGTGTTCTTTCTCATAAAGCACACTGCCCCACAAATGGACATCCTGTGTTAATTTCCTTAACTCTCCATTTACTTAATAAATACCTATTGAGCCTGTCTTCTATGCTAAGTACTATTCCAGTGATGGAGTTCTATCAATGAACAAGGTTAAATTCCTGCCCACATGACACTTAAATTCTAGCTAGATAGATCAATCAATTGCTTTAAAAGTATGATACCATATAATGTTCAGTTAAATAAATCAGAGAAATGGAATGGAAAACAATGAAGTGCCCTTTAAAATACAGTGTTAGAAAACGCCTCCTCGAGGCCAAGCTGAGAGAACAGTGAACTGGCTGAACTGAGGGTGAGAGACAAGTCACGCAGAGAAGAAAATTGCAAAGGCCCTGAGGCAAAAATAAACGCTGTGAGTTTGTGTCCACAGAATAGCAATGAAGCCAGTGTATCCAGAATAGGGAGGTGGCTGAAAATAGTGGCAGATGAGCTTGTATTTATGGATAATGATTATTTCTTGTTCCTCTATAAGTAGAATTGCAAATCCAGTTGAAAAGAGAAAGAATATACATCCCATCAAGAAGGTGGGGAAGTGGCTGTATAAGATGGAAATATTAAATTTTCTCAGTGATAAGAAAAAAACAAATTCAATCCAACAAATGACCCATGGAGGCTAATATTCTGTCTTAATTTCAACCTAAATTGACTGAGCACTGATTGTGTGTGAGGCATAGAGCCAAGCAGACATGATACTTCTTTCCTTAGAAATGAATGAAGTAGCAAGAACAACAAAAACAAAAATGAACAGAACAAGGAAAAGAAAAGATTAATAAAGCAGACTGTGAGAAGGGCTCAAGTGTCAAAAGTTCAGTGGGAAAGGTTGGGATGTAGCTTGCTGGAAGATGCAGACAGGTAAGGTGCAGAAGTAGCACAGGAACTGGGAACAAGTAAAGAGCAAGACTTTGCTAGGTAATGACAGGTGCCTGAGAGTCCCTATCAAGGGAGTCAGGTTGGGTAAAGGGAAGAAGGGGAGCAGTAGCAGTGTCATGGTAGCAACAAGTCCTGCCTGGTTGGAACACAGGGTAAGGGGGATAAAGTAGATAAAGTTGAAACAATAATAAAAAAGCTTTGAATGTTTTGATCAGGAACTGGACCTAATTAACTAGGGAGTTATACACAGAGTGAACAAAACATACAAAGAATGTTTAAATTAAAAAAAATTATGGTAAAAGACATATTACCTTTAATTCCCCTCAAAATACTATCCCTTATTTCAAACACACTTACTCCATTTGTTCTTGCCACTTTCTGAAGCAGTGCTGGAAGTCATCTTCTGTATCTTTGTGAGGTGTGATTAAAAATACAATGCATGCTGCTACTGAGTGCCAATGAATGGAAAAGTCAGCTTGCAAAACATCTACCAATGGAAAAGTAGGCTTGGCATCATGCAGCTTCTGGTGCTTCTCCAAAGTTGAAATGATCAAGGAAGTTGAATGTCTTGAATCAATTCAGGATATTGATGCAGCCAGGACAGTACAACTGAAGACACTCATGGAAGAGGATCTAAACTGACTGCACACTGCTGTGAGGGGGGCACTAGAAGGCACAGAGCCAAGTGTTTTGAGAGGGACTGAGGGCAATGAATTTATTCCTACAAATTTTTTTTTAAATTTAAGCATGCTGTATTTTGCCATCACATTTCTAGAGCTATTAATGGTTTTGTGCCAGAGTGACTGTGACAGTGGAAATGAATTAGATTCTTCTTAGTTCTTTATGTAGCTACCATTGAGGAATGTAGGTATATTTTCAAACTTTTAAAATTTTGGAAACTTTATATCCATCGAAATCTTTCACAGTACCCATATCTATAGACAGGTAAAAATAGAATTTATTTGTTTTTAAGTAGGTAAGAATTCCTGACCTTTTCACCTCTTTTTTCACATCTGACAAAGTCCCAAAGGCATTTTGAAGGGAACCAAGGTTCATGAGAAGCAGTTTGAAAGTTTTTGAACCAAAGCATTTTGAATGCAGCTTCCTTTTTAACTCTTCACTTGGTGAAATGTTGCATTGCCTTTTCTTTGTCTTAAAAGATGTTCTTTTCAAAAATTGATGCTCTGCGAGGACACGCACCTCCATACTCCACCCACTCTAGTGTTGGAGATGGTTACGAATATGCCAAAACACCAGGTAGAGTGTAAGAGTCATTCAGAGCAACAGGGTCAGAGGCTTCAAAGCCTCGGAATAAAGCAAATGGATTTTTAAGTGATTACACAAATCCTAGGAAACATGAGTAAATTTCAGCCAAGGGTAATTACAATCCATCCTTTGAAAAGGTTATTTTCCTAGCATGAGCTCACTTACATTCTTGCACACTTTAATCTTCTGAAAACAGAAGTGAGGAGGAGGTCAGTAGTGATGTTTGTTGGCAAATGAGGATATCAAAAAGAGCAGAAATGAACTCAGACTCACCTACTTTTCCACTATATGCCACTTAGCATCTAGGTGTGAGTGAACAGCACGACACTGATTTGCGTTTCAATCTGAATTTGTCACTCTGGCTCAAAACAAAAGAACTTGACAGATTTCTAAATTCTCATAAATGTTGTTTCCTCCATGTTCTTAGCTCCTTTTCTACACTAATGGCTCTGACTTCATCCAGAAAATTTATACATCTCTCTAAAGATGTGCTTCTTGTGTGTGCTGTCAAGCCTTGGTACCCACTTTTGCCTGCCTCTCCTGTGAAGCTGCTTGAGACTGGAGATCGATCCGTCAGGAACTGACGTCCTGTGCTGCTGTAGGACTGATGGACTCTGATCAGCTGCGCCCTACTCCGGCGGCTGCTTCCTTACAGGAACACATATGCTCTGTGGTAGGCTTTGTAGCAGACTCTTCGAAATTTATTCCACCAGCTTCCAATTCTGAAATGGAAAGATGGTTTGAGGAACTGACCCCCACACAGGGTAAGTACCCATCTGGTTGGACCAAACCACTGCTGGTCCAGTTCAGAAGGGCTGGCTTCATGGTTGATGCCGCTTGGAGTTGTCTATTCCAGTTTATAGCCTGAATTAGAAATTCTTCCTTTCCATAGAGAGAAATGGCAGTTAAAAACAGAGTAGAGCAGCCCAAAGAAAATATAAATTGTAGAACGCGTTTAGTTTTGTGGAATAGTGTAGTATTAATAGTTAAATGATCAATTTGGGCTCATACTCTTGCACAATTACTCATTAATTTCATGACATTTTAGATACCTAACTTTTCCTGGATTTCTCATTCTTTGTCAGTGAATTTGGAAACAATCCCATTATTTCACAAGATTATCATATACATAATAATAATTTAATTGTATGAAATGAACCAGTTCACTTGGAAAAATCTAAAGTTTACATTTAAATGAAGAAATTTAAATGTGAAATGTGATAAATCATCTTTCTGCAAAACACCAGAGGTTTCAATCAAGTCACCCTCATGTCTTGACTTGCTTTAAATCAAAAAAATAGCCAGAGGAGTATGTGAATAAAACAGAACAAAATAAAGGGTTTTTACTGAATCAAGATCTTAACTGCTTATTTCTGGAACCAGGGAACTGGTATCATTTGAGCCATGGATCAGGCAAAACAAGATAGAGAAGCAGAGAACATTGGTGCTTTCTAATCTGTTTTACAAAGTATAGATTAACAACACTGAGCAAAAACTAAACTAGTGGTCATGGAATCTCTTGACTAAGACTGCTGAGAAACCCCATGATGTGTGTGCACAAGGGAGATAGAGGGGTGGAAAGATGTTGAGGATAAACCAGCAGAATCCAGGAATCTTTCCATTTTATCACTTTTATGTGCTGAACTCCCAGAATTGATTAAAGACTGGCAACTAATGATAAACCCCAAAGCCAACCTCTCTACTTTTCAGATTTTGCTTAAAGAACACCATTGATTTCACTGTCAATTAAGGCTATTATTCACATGTAGGGATAATTTTGACTATTAGAATATTTCAGTCATATCTCAAGGAAATATGTTTCTTGTACTTATTTCATTCCTATCATTTAGGCCTGACACCTACAAAAACTATCTACTTCCTCTTTTTTATGATGGATTACAGATGCTGAAAGTCTGATAATTTACTTCCTAAATCTGTCTTTCCTTTACACGTAAAGGTTCTGTTATGGTTTGTGTCTAGATGTCCCCCCAAAGCCTCATGTGGTAACAGATAGCTGGATCTAGAGTGTGTGATTACGAAATTAATCCACTGATCGATTTGGCATGGTTCTGCTGGGATCAAGGATGTGACACTAAAATTAAGGGTATTAGGATTAAGGGTGGGAGTACTGCCCACCCTAAAGCCAGGTAGCCTGGATAAGATATAAAATACAAGAAGAAGCTGGTTCCCACCCACTTGCTTGCATTCCCTTGCTTACTTTGCTGCCTTCTGCCTGTCTGCCAGGCCCCCCTGCTTTGGACCCAGCTGACTGCGGACTGAAACCTCTACAAACTGTGAGCCAAATAAACCTTTCTTCCTCTAACTTTGGGTGACTGGTATTTTGTCCCAGCAACAAGAGAAAACCTAACTAAGACAGATTCCAATAACATGTTTTCCGAAGACAAGGTTTCACATTTTCTCACATCCTGCATCCTTGCACATGCAAGTGCTTCTGTTTGTGTAGATTCAGAGTGGTTATTTGAAAATACTTCTTTTTTATATCACCTGTATGTGAGGAAATAAGCTAGAGTATGACCTGCTTGGTTTGAGTTGATATTGGTAAATATTTGTAACCCAGTGATCTGTTGGTATGAGTTTTCTTTTCTAATCTTCTGTAATTTAACATCTTCATTGGCTCAAGCTCCAGTTTACAAATTTTTGGAAAGCTTAATTTCATTACCAGAAGTTCTGTAAAAAAAAAATCAGAACCTCGGTTTTCGTGGTCATCCCTGGCTCTGAACATTTATCACTCTGAATTTCACTTGAATGATTGTCTCGATGTTCTTCAAAGTCTGCACTTCCCTTTCAATGCTTTATTTTCCCCGATTTCACTTAAAACCTTTATTCTCTCTTTCCTCATTCTCACATCAAAATATATTCACATATGATATTTCGCTGACATCAAACCATGTTGACAATTTTTCTGGGGTGAGGGGGACTTACTTTAAAGAACGCAAATTCCCTAAAATAGTTCTTGGTTGGAAAACGAGGCCCTTGGTCATATCTGAGAAAACTGCAGGCCTCTGGACCTCTTCTTGGCAGGCCTCTTTGCCTTCTCTTTTCTTAGCCTTTTTCCATTCAGTAGCAAAGCCACATAGCCCACACTTTCTTCTTTAGAGCAGCTTTGTTCTCTTCTCATCCCCAAATTTTGATAACTGATGTCTTTATTAAAAGTTTGAAATATGGATTTGGAAGAACTCACCAAGTTTAGTTTCTATAAACAAGATTTTCTCAGCTCTTATATATGAGAGGGGTTGTTGTTTCGGGTGTATACCCGTGTAGTATATTTAGTAGCCTAAGTATCAACACCTATTTTTGAGCTCCATTCTACTTAATGTTTTTGTTAGGTAGATTTTTAAAACCAAATAATCTAGCACAGAGCTTTGTGCGTATCAGAAGCAGCCTAAAAATCAGCAGGTGCTGTAATGTGAGATAATTACTTGGGCTCATTTGAATTTTGTTTCCCAGTGTCTGGCCCCTGCTAACGGATTGAGTGTAAGTTATGCTAGGAATAGGGAGGCAGAGGAAAAAAAAAAAAGAGGATCAAGAGACTGAATAACTCTCAAACTGGATAATGTAGCCATAAAATACCTGATTTCAGCATACTACCTCTGTAGTCTCTATGGAGTTGTATAAATACTATTCAGAGCACATTTTCAGAAGCAGCTTCTTCCAGACCTGTTGTAACAGCTGCTCTTGATGTTTAGGAGTGAAACCTGGGCAGATGTTGCATAACTCCCTCTTTATCACCTCCTCCAGGCGTGTGATATGAATTAAAAGGGCATTTGTACTTTTACACCCACCAGAAAGGAAAAAGTCCTCCAGCCCCATAATAGAGAGGCTATGCATAACTCAGTTTTCTGAATAAAAGACTCCTGTTATCTGCACTGGATGTTTAGGCAGGAAGGAATACAGATGAGGACAAGAGGGCATACAGAAAGAAAGGTATCTTCAGGCAATGAAGTGCATGCACAGTACAGTCAGATTCCTACCTTAACCATCATAACATTAACTGACAAGAATGTCTCCATCCATGGCCCTGCTTTATTCCCATTTCAGCCGTGCTCTCTGCTTAAAATGGCAATCTATGTTGAAGGAGTCTGGCCTGCACTCTCCATGTGTGGCATAATCCACTCAGCTCTGTGATGGATGGTCCATTGTAACAGACTGACACAGGAGGACAACACTAAAACTTCTTTTTATATATACCTTTGGTCTTGTTCCATTAAATCTCTACTTTAGAGCTTATAGTTATTGTACATATTTAATAAATCTTTTTTTCTATGACTTACATAAAGCAAATATAATATGCACATTTAATTTTTTACAATTAGGAAATAATAATAAAAATTTGGGATACTTGTATTCTAAAGGATTTGTGAAATCATCAGGTAGATGTTTACTAGGATTGGGAAAATCTCTGGAAAATTCTCAGTTTCACTTTGCCTGTGTCTGAAGTTTCAGGAGAAACTAAATGGCAAATATTTTGGAACAGGCCTGGATCTTTTCGTTTTCTGCGGGACCCAGGAAACAGAATTGCTACAGAGAAAGAATGTTAACATCTAGGTAAGTTTTTAAATGCAAATACACGGTTGCTTCCTTTTCCTTTATTGTAACCTAATTGAACAGTTTCAACCTAGAGATGGAAAGGAAACCCTGACAATCAATAATCCCCACTCCAGGGCCCTTCCAGCATTATATATGGCGGAGTAGCAGACCATCACAGTCAAGTACAAACGAAAACACTTTCTTAATACCCAGTCTCACCAAGGATGCTAAATTTGTCCACAGGTGTAGCAAACTGATGTGATAAGTTTTATTTTTAGAACTATTCAGTTTTTAAGCCTCAAAGTCTGTTGTCATTAATAATAGTTTTTAAAAGGACCTGAAGTATTGGAATAGTTTTTTCCTGTGTGTGTGCAAGCTTCAGTTTTGATATAGAGCAGAACTTTGGTTTTACTTTCTTTTGGACAGTATTTTTTTTTTTTTTTTTTGCATAGAAATTTGCTACACACACAAATACCCAGAACAGAAGAAAGAAAATAAGATTCTGCTGGCTTCAGAAACCTGACATGTCGCAGCCTAAGACAGTGTTAGTGAATAATTCAATTTTTGCTTTGAGGTTTGAGCATTCTTTAACCTGGGACACCAAAAAGGGAAGCTGGCAGTGACTCAATTGAATGAGGTAAGACTCACGAAAACTTACACTTTCCTAAAGGATGATATTTCACTCCCTACAACTGGGAAAACCAACAGATATTCAAAATTGCTTTTCTGGGCCGTTAAATAACAAGGCATTTGAGCTTATCTACCCTGATTATTACGAAAATCAAATAAACTAAAAATAGCTTGGTTCGAAGAGGGACGAGGAAACTCCCTGGGGAGGGTCACTTTTTTATGGGAGTCTTAAGGCATGAATGATGGTACTGTCACTGATTTATAACTTTAGCTTACTAGGAAGAGCATGACCAGGCCACTTCTATCAGCAAGAAGGCAAAGTTTTCTATCATATTCATACCCTCTTGACTTATTTTCAATTGCCCTCACACGCTTGTGCCTTGAGTGTGTTGGAGTGGCAGCAGTCCCTCAAGATTTAGGTTAAAGACAAAAACAAAATGAGAAGATTCACAGGAACTTGAACATGGAATAGCTCTTCCCTTGTGGCCCAGTGGGGATTAAAGTCTAAGTGAATTAGGAATAAACTCTGACAGCCAATGAGCAGTCCTCCCATTGGCCCCGAGTCATTCTATCATCATTTTGTAATTACTTCTTCACACAGAGTGGATTTACATGTGTTCAGATTCATTTCGAAATGGCACATGAGCGCCTGCAGTTTGGCATTCCAGTTAGAGCCCCAGCGTACCACACACTTGATTAATAAACTCTGAAGTGCTGAAATGATTCTCTGTCATTAATCATATTCTCTTCTACCTCTATATTACCTGAAATCATTAGAGGAGAAGAAAGCCTAAAGTGCAATCAGCTACTTGCATGTTAATGCAATGACTAGACTCTTAGCTCCAAATAGGCTAAAGAAATTAAGTGGGAAATTGTAACTAGATGAGATTTTTATTTTAGGAGGATTATGTGGCAATCCTTAAACCAGATGCACAGTACTATGAAAATCACTTTTTGGTAACATCAACAGAATTCATGTTGACAGAAAGACTGACAGAGTTCCACCTAATAGAATAAGAATTTGAAGGGCTCTTGCTTTGGGTAGATGGAAGTCCTTAGTAGGGTTTCAGGAATTCAAGTCCGTCAGACTTTTGAAATGGGCAGTGTAGGTCAGGAAGCTGCTTGACATCGTCAGATAGCTGACTCATTTTTGTACACTTGTAATTCACTCATTTGTCAGGACTTACAAGGAGATAATGCAGCCTTTTTGAGGTACAGATCCACATGTCTATTTTTCATGGAGATCGATTAGCCTCATAGTCTAGATGTTTAAAAAGATTGCAGCAAAATTCAGTACATATCAGGTACTGTGTCATACCATTTACATCAGCTGGTCTGTGGAGACATTTTTCCCTATCAGGAGAACACTGAATTACTGTGTATCTGTGGATTGATGGCTACCTGCAATCTTATAAAGAAGTATAGACTTTTACAAGAGGAAAGCAAAGAAGAAAAATCTTTTCAATAAGACAAGTTAAATCACCATGAGTGTTGGATCATAATATTGAAAGAGATTTTAATATTGAGACTGGAGCTAGGAAAAGATATTTACCTTGAATCAAATAACCCTTATGTGCATATTATTTCTTATAATTTAAATATTAAATCTTTCCATGTCAAGGATCCCAAAAGAACAGCTGTACTCCCTAACTTCCAATAAGATGCTAGCAGAGTTTTCTCTTAAATGTTCTCTCAGCTAAACAGGTCACCCAGCCTGCAATATGTTGAGCTATTACTTCTTGATTTATTTGTTGAACAGATGATAGAATATGGTGTTTTTCCTAATTATTTTGTATGATTGAGTTGGCACCCCAAATGACTGAGGCTATTAAGGAAAAATGTCATGTTGGATAAACATTCTTTGCTCACACTCACATGAGCTCAGCTGTCCAGTTCTGTGATCTTCTCTAATTATTTGTAACTTGAGGTATTTGAGCTAGGTGACTTCTCATGCTTTCTTAGAAGCTTCACTGAATGCACAGAGAGATGAGATATAACTGAGACAATGTTGGCTTTTAGTATTTGCTGGTTAAGTTGTGCTTTTGCACGGCTATCAGAGCAGACAGTTAATAACGTTTAAAGACATACATCTAATCTTGGAGTGACAAGTGCTCAGAGCGGTACAAGGCAGAAAGAAAGGTAGGCCCAGAGAGTAAACCAACATCTTTCCCTTTCTTTCCACTAATGTTTTAAGAAGTAAATTTACAACCGTGTATCTACATATATGTATACATGTTTATTATCACTTTTACTTATATAAAGGATCCATAATGCTTAATTGACGAATAACAAAAGTTATAAAATACTCTCTATGCTATATTTTATGTAGCCATTGATTCACACAGAATGTTTTTCTATTGGAATTTTATATTTGAAACCAGGTTACAGATACAATTTAACCATGATTTAACAAATACTTTCCTCCCAATCTACTAGCTTTTTCCCAATAAATTTATTGTCATTTCATCAGATGTGCTGCACTGTTGAACTCTTTCTTGCCCTTGTATAAAGTATACTAATTAAGTTGAAACCTCTTTCAAATTCAATGTCCTGTTGTTATGTTTGTGGATTTTCATAGTAAATACTCAATGGCCAAGTTCACAACACCAGTATGATATTAGTTAATGCAGAGTTGGTAAAGATGTACTGTAGTTAGCCATTGTATAGTATTTCCATTCTACAGATATAATAGACATAGATCAACTCAACTTAAAGCCATAAATGATAGTAAAATGTAATAAAATAATTAGGAAATAATAATATTCAATTATTTCTACCTCTGTCTTTAATGTAGGTTTTAAATTGTAAGCTTGTATTATTTAAGTTTTTATAGTAGCTGTGTTTAACAAGGCTGCAAAATTTCTGAAAAGTTAACAATTGTCTTATAAGCAGGGCCACAAGATCCTGAGCATTTTTTACTTCCAAAGTAGTTCTATGACTTCACAGCTCTAAGTATTTTAGAGTTCATACTGGATGTTCTTCACTTAGTTTGCAGTCTATTTGGTCTTGAGGTGCATATGATCGCTTTATTTTTGTGGTTCTTGTTAATGTGCAGCCAGATCATTTGTGCAAATATGGAAATGCTGAACTCTCTGAGGTTTTGTGAACACAAATGAAAAATAACTGCACTCGTGTACTCCCTCCTGCCATTGTTTTGGTGACCCGGAGATGGCTAACCAGTCGATGGTCTGAGGCACCCGTCAGCTCTAACTCCAGTAGTCCCTCCACAGGTGTCAGAAATCCCAGTTAGACTTCTTTTTTTCTTTTCTTTCTCTTTTTTTATGATTTTATTTTTTACCAAGAACATGCATTGGTACATTGTAGACATAATGATCCCATTTATCATGGTTATTTTGTACCTGTACATGATGTATCTTGGTTCCCCTCCTTCCCCACCCCTCTCTTCCATTCCCCCCTTTCCTTATTTACAGCAGGTTTATTTACATTTTTCCATTTTTCCCCCTTTTTTCCCCTTTTCCCTTCCCTCTTTTCCCCTTCTAGCTCTCCTTTCTTTTGAATATTATCTTTCTTTTACCTAGTACCTATTATGCCTCTTTGTTTTTATGTACACTTACGGTTTCTCATATCAGAGAAACAATTTATTGTGTACTCATGTCTGACTGTTTTATTTCACTTAAGAGTATGTTCTTGAAGTGCATCCATTTACCCACAAAGGACTCTAGTTTATCCTTTTTTTATGGTGGAGTAGTACTCCATTGTGTTGAAAAACCACATCTTCTTTAGCTATTCCTTAATTATTGGACATATAGTTCTAGAAACATTAGCCAGAGCAATTAGACAAGAGAAAGAAATAAAAGGAATAAAGATAGGAAAGGAAGAAGTTAAACTATCACTATTCGCAGATGACATGATACTCTACATAGAAGACCCCAAAAATTCCACCAAAAGACTCCTAGATTTAATAACTAAATTCAGTTGTGTAGCTGGATACAAAGTTAACACCCAGAAGTCAATAGCATTCCTATATACAAATAACAAACTCACTGAGAAAGAAATAACAGAAGATATTCCTTTCACAATTGCACCCAAAAAAGTGAAATACTTAGGAATCTGTCTAACAAAGCAAGTAAAAGAACTTTACATTGAAAACTACAGTACTCTAAAAAAGGAAATTGAAAGGGATACCAGAAAATGGAAAGATATACCATGTTCTTGGATAGGAAGAACCAAAATAATGAAAATGGCCATATTTCCTAAATTACTATACAGATTTAACGCAATTCCAATCAAAATACTGTTAACATACTTCACAGAAGTAGAAAAAACAATCATGAAATTTATCTGGAACCAGAAGAGACCATGAATAGTTTTTCTTCCCTTTTTTCTGCAGATTTTTACTGACTTATCTTTAACTGACAGACAATAATTATGTACATATATACGTAACAATGTGATGTTTAATCTATATAGATATTATGAAAAGATTCTGCCAAGGGGCTGGGGTTTTAGCTCAGTGGTTAAAGTGCTTGCCTACTAAGCACAAGGCCCTGAGTTCGATCCCCAGCACCAAAAAAAAAAAAAAAAAAAAAAAGATTCTGCCAAGACAATTAAGGTATTCGTCATTTCACCAACTGATTGTTTTTTAACAGAAAATATTAAAAATCTACCCTTTTAATAATTTTGCAATGTACCATACATTATTATTAACTGAGGTCGCCATGTGTTTTAATTGTATCACTCTTAAATCAATAATAAAATAATAAAATTGAAAATGGGTGCTGGAGACTTTTAGAAAAATCTTCAAATCTTAAAAGATGGCCATGGAAAGCTACTCTTGCCCTTTTGTATGTAAGTAAGCAAGCAGGAGCTATGATTTTACCTGGCAGCTTTTTTATGGCCGTAAGTGTGCATGGTTTCATGATGAAGCTGGAGAAAGCACACTGGAGCAAAGGACCAACCTGGAACACTGATGACTTTGTAAGGTCCCTGAGTGATAAATTTCAAATTTCTCTTGAACTCTACCTTGGTGCTGTATAACGTGATTCTATTATTTCATTCCTTATTCTGTATAGTCATTTGTCAGCTGGAGCTAAATATATTCTGATAGTGAGAGAGAATTAAAATATGGGTATCAGAGAAAGTGCTAAAATTTTTTGAGACGCTGGAACTATGAGGCAAAATCCAAAGTAGCAAACATAGAGAACTGTAAGTTTTTGCATATACTTGTCCAATCATTACTTAAATGGAGTGACCAGGTGTAACAGCATTTCATGCTAGAAGCATTAAATGGTATGATAGACTATAAACTCAATATAAGCCAGCCCAGAAATAAAACTGCAATAAATGCAACTACAATCTCAGGCCAAATTGATGGTTATATCACACACACAGACATACTATATAATTGGAAGTGAGAATAAAGATCACATGATTACCTCAATCAATGCAGAATTTGACAAAATTCAACATTGATTCATGACACAAACCTTGACAAAAATAGGTGTAGAAGGATCTAACCTCAAACCGATGAAAGCCATTCGCGAGAAACCCACAGTCAATATCATAGTAGGTGGGGGGGGGGCTGAAAGGATTTTCTTTAAAACCAGGAACAAGATAAGGGCATTCACTCTTACTACTCCTAGTAAATATAGTACATTAAACTTTAGCCAGAGCAATCAGGCAAAAGACAGAAATAAAAGGGATGTGAATAGGAAAGAAAGAGGTCAAGCGGCCATATTTGTAGACGATATGATCCTTTACATAGTGGACCCAAACAATGCCATCAGAAGACTCTGTGAGCTAATTCACAAGTTCAGGAAGTCGGCAGGGTACAAAATCAAAACACGAAAAAATCAATGTCATTCCTACACAACCCCCTGGGAAAGAAATCAAGGAAAACAGTCACATTCTTGGTAGTTCAAAAAAATTAAATAATCAAGAAGGTGAAAGATATCTATGATAAAAACTAAAATACACTGAAAAAAGGAGACTGAAGAGAGTATTAGAAAATGGAAAGACCTCACCAGCTCCTGCATATGCAGAAATGATATTATCAAACTGGACATAGTACTAAAAATGTTATATAGATTTAATGAAATTCCAACCAAAAGACCAACAGCATTCTTCAGAGAACTAGACAAAGTCCTAAAATTTATATAAAACCAGAAGAGAACTAAAAAGCCAAAGCAATCCTGAGCAGATAGAGTGAAGCAGGAGGCATTACAATCCTAGATTTCGAGTTACACTTTAAAACTAAAATAATAAAAACAGCATGGTACTGGGACAAAAATACACATGTAGATTAAATAAAATAGAATTCACAATAGCTAAATTATGGAGACTACTAGATGCCTATCAATAGAAGTGGAAAAAGAAAGTGTGGTATATTTACACAGTGGAATATTGTTCAGCCATGAAGAAGGATATAGTTGAGTCATTTGTAGGAAAATGTATGCATCTTGAGACTATAATGTTAAGTGAAATAAATCAGTTGCAAAAGGTTAAATATTGCCTGGTTTCTCTTACACAAGAAACTGAAAATATAAATAATTTCAAAAGCAAAATAAAGGAGTGATGGGAAGAAACAGGGAAGTAGACACTGGATGATGGGGAAAGGGGTCTTGGGAAAGGGAAGCAGGTAGGCTAGGTAGTGAAAGGGGGTCAAAGTGACCAAGATGTGACATGTATATATACCAATTCCCCCAAATAGATGCACTTGTTATGTATCACCAACACATACTAATAGATAATACATACGGAATGAACACTGGAACTTCATAATTCAGACTCGGGGCAGTATTTCATGAAAAAGTACATCTCTAAAGTGGATAGTTCTAAGTAATACAAAGTAAGCCCAGTCTTGCATGTATTCTTGGGTTAACATTGAAGGGTATGAACTTTAGAAAGTAAGTAACATTTCTTAAAGTCACATTTCCCTTACCCTTCTCTGTCTCCAACTTCTGTACAGTATCCAACTCCTTAGAAATCTCTTTTCCTCTGCTGCTTACTCTTACTTTTTCTCTTTATTTTCCACCCTGAGATTCTTAACATCTCTTAATTCTATCTCCTTTGCCATGCCTATATTTTCAGTAGTAGCATTTTCTATTTATTTGTAACTCTTAATTTTTCCAATAGAAATGACTTAGCATTATAGTTGCTTGGATTAGGTTTTCTCCCTTCCATTTCTTCTCTACTAATTAGTTTTATTTTTATAATGGAATTCTTTACTCTAAAGTGAGGGAAATGTGAAACAAAAAGTTCCATAGAAGATGGGAGTACAACTGTGACTAGACTCAAATATAGGTAAATTTGAAAACTATTTTGATAATATTTAATTTAAAGGATAATCCCCCCACAACCCGAGCTGGTCCAGTTTCTTTTGAAGTATGTGTTTAACTGTCAGTATAATATTTTAACAAGGATATTGCAACATTAGCAAATCTGTAAGATAACATAGTAAAATGCTGCATCAGCATATTAAATAAAATAAAGAAGGAAACTAGGAGTTCGTTTAGAAAGATACTGGGCATTAGAAAAGTACTGAGCTTTCTGTGGTGACAGACATCTGTGCTCCTCAGTAGAACTGCTACTAGTGCAGCAGGCTACTGAAATGCTGGATGGTGGCCACTGTGGCTGGTTTCAGATTTCCTTAATTTTAACTCAGTAGAATTAATACTAAGTTAGCCACTCCATAAAGCATGGTGTAACAAAGAAAAAGACCATAGAATGGGACAGTCTACCTCTATCTTTTTGGGGGGTGGAGGTGCTGGGGATTGAACCCAGGACCTTTCACTTGCAAGGCAAGTGCTCTACCACTTAAGCTAGATCCTCATGCTGGTCTATCTCCATCCATCACAGATACATGGAAACATTTTGGAAGAAATTGGTTGACATCTTGGGGACCAGGTTGTGCAAATCTAAAGTGCGTAGGGAAAGGAGAGTTGGAAAATCTTGGGCAGGAGCTGAAGCTGCATTCTACAAGCAGAGTCACTTCTTCTTCAGGGAAAGCTGTTCTTCTCTTATGCATTTCACATGAAAACATACGTCCCAACCATATTATTGAGGATAATCTCCTTGATTTAAGTCAACTGTTTGTAGATGTTAACCACATCTTAAAATACCTTCACAACACCTAAATTAGTGTATTATTGCATAACTGGAGACCAAAGTATAACAAAATTGGCACATGGTACTAATTTTTACAGCTATGTAAGCTGGTGGCTACTATATCAAACAGTACAAATCTAGCAACAAAGAAATGTAGGCTCCGCACCCTGAAATAACAGTGGCGGAAATGGAAAAACTTTACAACTACGTTACAAAGAGTAGGATGTACAGACCTAAATGTTGAACTGACTTTTCAGATTAATACAAGGAAGAAGTATCAGTTTTAAAATATGAAAAATCTGAATAAGTCTCTTGGAATAGGATGAACTTCTCATTTCTAGACTCTGAGGGAACAATGTAGTACAAGTTTTCACCCTGATGGAATGCCTACCTGTCATGGATATTTTAGAAGCAACTCATGTGTTAGGTTGGGCTTGAGGTAGATTTTTCTCAAAGTTGTATAGTTTTCACATGTCCTCCACTTACTGTGAAGTATGACTTTTCAGCAACATCTCTTTTTGAGGTAATCGTGTACTGTACCAGGATTTCTTAGTGGAACAAATCAGGGGTGAGGGAAGGGGATACAAAAAGAATTGAGATGTGTTACCACCTACCCACAAAAAATGTGGTCACTATGTACTGCAAACATGTACTAATACTGTAAAAAATAAAAATTAAAAAACACCGAAAAAGGAACAAATGAACTTTCAACAACAGGACATAGACCTTCATCTGGTAAGTAAGGCCTACACGTGGATAAGGAGTGATTCATCCTCTCGCTTCTGATATCACAGGATGCCGGACTGTTGCCTGTTTCTCTGAAGCACTTCTCAAAATGCAAACAGACATAAAATAGGGTTTTCTACCAATTATCTCTGTGTCTTTGGTCAGTACTTGGTAGACTGGCTTGGAGCACTGAGGAGGGGAGCTCCTCAGGGTGAGAATAAAGCATCCTCAAGGAAGACCCAGTGGAGCAAGAAGGGAGGTGTTGACCTCACTGTGGCTGCCCTGTACCAAAGATGAAGTTACGGTGTGCAGGAGATGGCGATGAACTAGTTTGTTTGTTCTTCCTCCAGATAAATTCAGATATGAGAGCAACATCAACAGGAATGAGATTGTTTCCAGAACACCCTGTTCAGGCGATTTGGAATTTGAAGCAAAAGGAACATTGGAGGACATGAAAAGTGCTATTAGTGCAATGTGCACTAGAACCTATTAGTCAAACTGTTCCATTTATATAATGTCAAGAATTCCCATCATTTCATCAACAAAGTATCATATTTTCCTGCTTTCTTTCCTTTCCTCCTCCTTCCTTCACTTTTCACTCTTCTTTGGTTCCTCTTCTCTCCCTTCCTTCCCTCCTTCTTTCCTTCCTTCCTATCTTCTTTCTTTCCTCCCTTTCTCCCTTAATTTCGTGGCTCATTCATTCATTCATTCATTTGTTCCTTGCTTTCTGTCTGTCTCAATCCTGAATTGCCTGTGAATTTATATGATGATATATATGTAGATATGTAGCACCCAAGTGTCATAAGTGTGCACGTGGAATAAGAGAATATAGGTATGAATTTGACTAAAAAGAAATCTAAAAAAATCTTACTTTGAACTATGCTTGCTTTTCATCTTAATTTTGCTAGAGTTTGCATTTCTATTTCAATAATACATAATCTACCTATCAAATTTAATCACACCAATACCTCTAAGTTCTCAGATTTCATTCTATGACTTGTAACTAAATCTTATGCTGTCTCAGGTCAGTTCTCAATAATCTGACTTCCTTTTCCAACTCTTCAGAATCAAGTCAATATGCAGACACATTTATTTTTAAAAATTGAAAATTTGTGAGAAACAAATCTCACTTTGCATTCCAGTCAGATCCACTTACATACAGAATTTTTTTTTTCTCAATGATTGGCAAAGATGAAAGTAAACGTAGATAACCAATATTCACACAGGCATACACACAGATGTAAGACAGCCACATCTGTGCACACATCCAAGAGGATTAGAGCACACTTTGCCCCACCACAGCCTATATAAAATTTATTTTTCCCCAGAGCCTTTGGTTTATATTTGGGAAATTATAAAATGTATTAACATAGTACAGACCTATTTATCCTTATTTAACCTAACTAAATTTATTTATCTACTTTTTTGTTTAGCATACTTCAATCCATAACACTTAACATGTTTTCCATAAGACACTAGATTTAAATAACTCACTTTTAGAAATTCTGATGTAGAAGAAAGTCTTGAAGAACAGCATTACAGAAAGAGGAGGTGGTGAACTAACGTTATTGTGTTGTTGTACTTTGTAAATCATTCACTTTGGATACTACCTCGGTACGCACTATGACAAAGTGGTTGTTTAACACACTAATTGAAAAAAAGATTTCTGTTATGATGCAAATTCGAGTCCTCCCCACACAGGTTCTTCCCCAATCACCACTTTTATTCGAGATGTCACTCTTCTGTTAGTACACTTTGTCCCATCAGTGTAACCTTTCTGTAGTCGGCCTGCAGTCCCGCTATCAAATCTCATTCTCTTTACTCACTGTTTCAGTCCAGCTAAGTTGATTTCTTATCTGGATCTCCCGTTTGCTTTTCTATCTCTGGCAATGCTCTGGTTTAGATCTAAAATGTCTCCTAAAATTCTTGTTTGTAGAGGTGGAGCTTTTGGGAGGTAATTTGATTAGGGACATTCAGACTTCCTAGCTGAATGTGCTTTTGGGAGATGGAGAATTGGAGGGAAGCAGTGAGTCACGTGGGCTGTGCCTTTGAAGGGCAAGCACTGTTCTCAGGCTCTGCCCCCCAACCCCCGTTTTCTGGCTGCCATGGGTTGAGCACTTTCCTTCTCCTGTGAATCTACCATACTGCTTCTGCCTTGGAGCCAGTCAGCCATAGACCAAAATCTCTGAAACCATGAGCCAAAATAAATATTTTCTCCTTTAAGTTGCATATGTTAGATATTGTGTCCCAGCAACAGCAAAGCTGACTAATACAAGTACCACAAATCAATTGCTTTCCCCTTCTCCTTTTTTGTCTTGTCTCCTCCTCTTTGCTCTTCTTTTCTCCACTTCTAAATTCCCGTTTATTTCAGATTAAACTCAAGTCTCACATTTATCATACAATCTCCCTGATCTGCCCGACTGTATCAATAAGAAAAGTCTACTTATTTTTATCTTTGCTAAATAACTATGTGTGCATGCACACACACACACACACAC
>PVJO010022225.1:0-28453 GCA_004026905.1 Hystrix cristata | reverse complement strand
TCGAATTGTTTCTCTGATATAAGAGACCATAACTGTAAATAAGGACAAAGAGGTGTAATAGATATTATATAAAGGGAGGATGGTGTGCAGAGGAGAGGAGTGCTAGAAAGAAAGAAGGGGAAAAGCAGAAAGGCAACAGAGGAAAGAGAGGGGAAAGGGAAAATATGGAAAATGATGAATGAACCTGATATAAATAGGGGGGGAGGGAGGAGAGGGGAGGGGTGGGGGAGAGGGAGGAGAACCAAGATGCACCATGATTAGGTACAGAATAAATGTAATGAATGTGACCAATGTATGTAGAATGTACCAATACATGCTCTTGGTTTAAAATAAATAAATATAAAAAAAAAATAAAAATGTATTTAATTAAAGGTTTTCACATCCTCTCAACGGTCAGCCTCATACACACTGTACCATGAGTCTACACCCAGCTCTCAAAGGATGTAAAAGGCCATTTTCCCCTTGAGAAAATAAAGGTATTTGGAAGAGAAATTTCTAGGGTGCAGAGGGAGCAATGCTGCTATTAACAAATGTAAACACTTGCTCTTTCATGATTGCTAGCAAATCCTACCATAAACTAGCTCCTGAAGTATTAAGCTAGCTCTTTCTTTGTTTCCTTTGTATCTGGACATACTGTGGCCTGTCTCTTTCCACACAGTTTCTATTATATTCCAGTTATGTTGTCAGTTAAACAGTTATGGGGGGGCTTACCTCAGGGAGCAGAGAATACTAGCATCGCCATTGGCAGCTATTGGATGCCACTCATGCTACCGTAAGAAAATACCTGAGATCAAGAAATTTATAAGAAATGGGAATTTTCTGACTCACAGCTCCGGAGACCAGGAGATCCAGGAACAAGGCCCAACAGGAAGAGTCACCTCCTGAGGGCCACCTCCTCCAGCCGGGAGGCGGGACAGATTAGCAAGTGCTGGGTAAAGACTCTGGTCTGAGGGTCACCTCCTACTCACATCCTAACCTCCCCGAAGGCCCTGCCTCTTTCTGCCGCCACACCGGCAGCACCTGCACTTTGCAGAGGACATTCAGCCCTTCACAGGGGCTAAGTGGGAATCACAGCAAGAGCTCAGGCAGATGCATAAGGCAAGGCGGTGGGAGGGAACCATGGAATGAGCGCTGAGGAGGTGGCCGCCCAGGGGCCACAGGAGCAACATGGCGACAGCAGGTAGAGCAAGGGCACCTGCCAATCCCGAGAAGCAACCCTCAGCGAAAGGCCAGCAGTGCTGCCCTTGATACTATGAATTACATAAAAACGATGTGTTGTGGTACATAAGGGCTGCCCCGCGTCCAAATTCAGCAGGAAGGAGAGAAGAAAAAGGAGGGGAGAGAACTCCTGAAATCTTGAGTCTTTGCAGGAGAGTCTGATGTAATCTGGAGCCGACTGAAGGAACCGGAAAGGCTGGTTTCAAAAGAAAGACTAATTATACGCACTACACAAAATGGGGGTCAGTATAAGCTGAGTCCCTGGTAAGGAATTTCCATAGAATGGAAGTTACATGTCTGCATATTTAAATTGTGACAACAAGTTCCAAACTCACCGCATTGGAAACGGCTAGACTAGAACCCAGAAGAGTTCTTAGTTAGCACGTCTCCTGCCAGAGGGAGCCGCAGAGGCCGAGCAATAAAAGCTCGAGTGACCAGCCACAATTAACAAGCAGATGCTGCACATGTCCTCGGGTTTCAAGAAAAGAAATCAAGAAGCAGAAAAAAATCAACAATTACATTAACTAAATGTTATGGTTTTAACTTGCCAATATATGGCCTCAGAAACAAAACTATAAACTTGCTTTTACAACTACTACCTATGTGTGGGGGGAATTGGACCTGAGAGGCTGAATGTGAAGCTTCAAGGAAAGAATACAGTCAGATCTTCTCCTGGAACATAATGGAGATGACCGTTTTGAATCTAAGCTGTTGTCTTTCTTTTATTAAATAATGAGCTCCCTCCAACATAATTGAGTTTTAATCATTCAAGAAGCATTTGTTCAGGGCCTAATTCTGACCAATTCGATTTACTCCTATTAAGTGTTTACTGAAAACTGTCTGTATGGCAACTACTGCACTAAATTCTGGGAATAGAGAAGTGAGCGGGACCAACATGGTCACAGCCCCCTCGGGACTGAGAGGACACAGGAGAGGAAGCTTTAAAGATATTAAAGCTGTTGTGATAAGTATTAAAAAAACAAAAAGCCCAAGGTGCTACGCAGAGCACAAAAGAAGTCTAGATAGACCCACCCACATAGATGCATTTCATAGGTTTTTAGATATAGAAGGAAGATACGAATTAATTTGTAGGTGATGCACAAAAACATACAAACTTCACGTAATGACATACCATGGGATGTTTTCATACATGCATGCATCATGCAACATTTAAATCAAGTTAAACATACCTGCCTTCTCAATTAAACGCCATTTCTTCATAGTGAAAACACTCAGGGCCCTGCTAGCTTTTTGAAATGTACAGAACTTACTCGTCTATAGTCACCCTCTTGTGCAATATCACAACACAACTTCCTCCTCCCAGCCAACTGTAATTTCACACCTTTTACTGGAGGTCAAAAGTATAATGCTGTTTCTAGAAATGATGACATTTTAAAGCTGAACAACATAGACTAGTATAGATAACTCAAATAATTTGTACAAATTACAGAATAACAACATTTGCACATTCTTTAAATATAAACCCTTGTTTAACATTGGAATTCCCTCATTATTATTGATCTCTGAAGCTTCATATTGTACGTTCCTATTTATTTATTTTGTATGTGTGTGTGTGTGTGTGTGTGTGTGAGAGAGAGAGAGAGAGAGAGAGAGAGAGAGAGAGATGCTGGGGATCAAACCCAGGGTCTTGGATAGATTAGGCAAGGACTCTACCATTAAGTTATACCCCTGCTGCACAGCTTCATATTTAGTATTCCTCTTATCACTGTTTGGAAGAAACCAAGTCTCTCCATTATTGAAACAAAAGACCATTTTATATGTAGGAAATTTAAAATTGTTTTGTACATTGTATATTATGGCAATCACTGTATTATTATGCTTTCATTTATATAGAGTTTCAACTGCAACTTCGATTGTGTTAGTATTCCCAATGAGTTTATTGAGAATTCTTTGAATCTTTTTTTAAAAACCTAAAAGCTTCTATGATAAAGCTCTTAGTTATAGAACATGGCAACATAATATTTACCTAAATTATTAGGAAATATAAAGTGTTTAACTAAAATTAGTAAAGCTAAAATCATTGTGTAATGAACTAGAGCATATGTGATATTACTGATACAATAAGATTATTCAGTTATGCCTCTGAGAGTGGTTATAATTAACAACTTGACGATGTCTGTGGTAAATAAACCTGTGAGAGGGTCAGATACAAGGATAGCAAGTACATCCTATAGATTAAAATGCTCAGGACCTCCCCTGCTAGCAAAACATTTTAAAGACAAAAAACAAATGAAACTATAGATCAATACCCTTGATGAATGTAGATGCAAAAACATTTAATAAAATACTTGCAAATCAAATTCAACAACAACTAAAAAGGATTGTACACCATAACCAAGTTGGTTACATTGCAGAGATGCAAGGATGATTCAACACATGCAAATCAATGAACACAGTAAAGTACTGTACATAAATGGAATCAACAATGAATGCTGTATATTAAAATGCCCCACTACCCAAAGTAATCTACCGATCCAATGTAATCCCTATAAAAATATCAAGGAAATTATCCACAGAACTAGAAAAAAAAATCCAGAATGCAAAGAAATCCTGAGCAAAAAGAGTGATGCAGGAGGCATCCTGATACTTGATTTCAAAATATGCTACAGAGCCATCGTAACAAAAGCTGCTTGTTATCGGTATAAAAACAGACACATAGACAAGTGGAATAGAATAGAGGACTGAATATTAAGTCCACACATTGTCAGCTAACTGCCTCTTAACCGAGGTGCCAAAATCACATTGGAGAAAGAACAACCAGCCTCTCCAACCAATGATGCTGAGGAAAGGTGATGTCCACATGTAAAGGATTAAAACAGGTCTCTGCCTCTCACCTTGTCCAAATATCAACTCAAAATGAATCAAAGATTTTAATCTAAAATATAAAATGTGAAGCTACTAGAAGAAAACATAGGAGAAACCTTCAGGATATTAGTACCATGACTTCCCAAATAAGATTCCAGTAACTCAGGAAACGAAAGCAAGATTTAAAAAATGGAATTTGCGACCTTAATCATGATATGTCAGCTTGGATGGATGAAGATACACCTACCAGATGAGTAAAGCACAGTATTGGGAGTGTGTATGTGGATGATGGCATTTAGGGCAGCAAGCTGAGGCAGAAAGTCTCACTCTGGATGTGGATGGAAACAACCAATAAGCTTGTAGCATGGATGGCATAAGAGAGGAAATGAAAATGAAGCATCCATGTTGTGGAAGAGCACCAGTCTTCATCACTACCTTTGGATACTGGTCTCCAGTTTCATCAGCCTTCCAATGCAGACTTACACGGCACTTCTCCAGTGACTTTCCAATCCCTTGACCTCGGAGAGGTGTTGCATCCTTTATCTCTTGTGTTCTGCAAGGTGAGCAGCTACCAAATCAATGCATCTGACAGGCAAGTAGCTGTTGTGGATTCTTTCACCTCTGATCCTGTAAACCTACCTAATATATCTTCTTGCACACTCATACATATATTTTCTATTGATTCTGTTCCTCTAGATAATCCTGACTAATACAAGATTACATCAAATTTAAAAGCTTCTGAACTGCAAAGCAAACAATCAACAGAATGAAGAGAAAAACCTAAGAATGGGAGACAATCATTGTTTGGTATTCATCTGGCAGAGGATTAATATGCAGAATATATAAAGAACTCAAAAAACTTCACAAGAAAAACAAGTAGTCCAATCAAAAATGAGCAAATGATCCAAATGATCTGAATAGAAACTTCTCCAAAGAAGACATACAAATGACAAATCAATATATGAAAAAACTGCTCAATATTTTTAGCCATCAGAGAAATGCACATCATATCTACATGGGAATTTCATCTCACCTGAGTTAGAATGGCTATTATGAAAAAATGGAAAATTCTGGCAAGGCTCTGGAGAAAAAGGTACTCTTACTCAATGTTAGTGGGAGTGTAAATTAGTGCAGCCATCATAGAAAGCAGTATGGAGATTCCTCCAAAAAACTAAAAATAGATCAACTATATATCCAGCTGTAACACTGCCAGGTCTATACCCAAAGGAATGAAGTCATACAAGACTGATACTTGCATCCACATGTTTATTGCAGCTTTATTCACAATAGCCAAGATGTGAACTCAGTCTAAGTGCCCACCAACAGATCAACAGGTAAAGGAAATATGGTTTTATATACATAATGAAGTATTTTTAGCCATAAAGAAAAAATGAAAACGTACAGGAAAATGCATGGATCTGAAGGACATCATATTAAATAAGCCAGACACAGAAACACAAGTATTAGCTCTATGGAAGACTGAAGCAGGAGGATCACAGACCCAAGTCCAACCTGGGAAACTTAGTGACTTAGTGAAACCGTGTCGCAAAATGAAAAGTTTTAAAGGGCTCAGGATATAGCTTGGTGCATAAGCCCTAGATTCAATCCCCAGTACTGGAAAAAAATAATTAAAAATGACCTGAAAGTAGAAGAGAAACTATTAGGGAGTGGGGAAAAGGAATATATGCAATAATTATAATTTTTGAAAAGGGAAAAAATGTTAAGGACTTCTGTCTTAACTACCACCAATATGCTGGCTTCACTGCCAAAGGCACTACTTTCTTGAGTATTTCAACAAACCAGGCAATTCCCAACAAGTAAGAAGCCACTAGCGGAATGAGTCCTTGACATGCAGTGTGAGGGGCGAAAATAATGCAATTCTTTTTCTCTGTGTATATTGGGACAACGGAGGAGCAGAGATTTGGGGGGTAATTTTCACTCAAGATTTTCTTCTTCAGGTGAATTAAAGTAACCCTGCAGAACCATCATAAAGAAATTAAATTTAAGCAGTTTAGACTGCACACGGCTAAGTATCTATTCCTGTGTAGCTCTGTAATGGCCGTGTTTACAATTGTTAACACTGTTAATTGTTAAACTGTATTGGTAGATTTAAAATATTTCAAAGTATGAAAAAAATGTAATTAAAGATATTGATTGGAAAGTTTAAATAATTTTCACTGGCTACATTCTTTAGGCTGGAAATGTTACATCAAATCTTATACATTTTGGTATTGGACCTGCATGGCTGAGGTGAAGGCTAAGCTACTTCAATGAAGGAAGTGCCGTGTGGAGTGGCCTAACCAAGACAGAAGTCTACTTCTTCCTGATATGGAATACGCAGATGAACTGTACCACACAACGTTACTGGGCATCACACCAGTCTGGTGGCCTCTCTGTCCTGATAGACTCTAGTGTGCTCTGAATCCACATTCTGTTGATGATGGTTGCCACACATGAGCATATATTGGCTGAAAAAGGGGCAGCTTTCTGGGGCAGCGATGTGCCCAACCATGATCAGGAGCCCATACAACTGTACTGTTTGCTAAGTTTCTTTATTGTTTTAGAATTTTAAGACCTTTTTCCTCTCCATTATCTTATGTTCTGGTTGTGCATTCTCAGCACATACAGTTAGTGACACTGACACAACTATTTAAACTATACAGTTTAGGGACATTGCACCTGGTCTGCAATGAAGTTTATACAGAAAAAAATAAATGAGCACTACTCTATATTTACTATATGCCTCTGCTTTTCATTGATAAGATATTCTACAACTTTGTCAGGAATTACTGGACTTCCTTGTAAAGGTATTAACAACCAGAATAACAACTAGGTATATTTTATTCAACAACAGAGGCTATCTCAAGTAAATTAAAGCTATGTAAATGCAATAGATTTTAAATTTGATTTTAACAGATCTGTGACCTAATTTGTAGGAGCCCAAATAATATTATGAAGGCTACATGTAATTAAAGAAATTGTCCAAATTAAACAGTTAAAAAGAAGGTCTGGCATTTTTTCCCTGACTACTTTTAATGGCAGATTTTATTTGATTTGATTAATTGGGGAATTTGAGATTTTTGAAGTTTCCTGGCTGGTTATTTTTATCTTTTGAAGATTTGAAGGACTAAAAAATGAGATTAAAAATTAGACCACATGAGTCACCAATGAAAATGAAATTGGGTTTTAAATCATTGATGAACCTCCAAAATGTAATAGTCCTGTTTTATATCAACAACTGTGTACTGGTTTGTGCCCTAGTCAGGCTAAAAGAACAACACTCCATAGCAGAAGTTCTCAAATGTTTCTTTAGGCCTATGTGACCTGAATAAGTAGAGCATCCTTGGATTCTCTTCTCAAAGCTGTCTTTCAAAGGAGTTTACATTTTTCCACCCTCGAGCTTGTGAAGGGTGAGGTCTGGCCAATTTCTGAGATGCCATCAAGCCACATTTCCTACTGTATTGCAGCAGAAAATTTGGCTTTTTTGTAATGCTAATCTTTTTAGCAACCACACCCTCCTGGGCCTCAACTTGCAGGCTCTTCCTTTTTGGTATAACTGCAAACTTTTCAGATGAGTCATCTCTGCTTTTTTCTTTTGATTCTTACTGTAGATCTGGCTAAAAGTAACCATCAGTACTCATACCACAGCCTAACATTGGGCTGCTTTGAAATGTCCTCTGCTAGATTTATTAGCTTGCTATCCCTAATTTTAGTGACCTTCAAGGTCTCAAGATATAGGCAAAATGTGAACAAATTTCGTGCCAGAATATAACACACATGACCTCTATTCCAACTGTCAATGGAGTCCTCATTCTCAGCTAAAACCTCCTGAGTCTGACCTTCACTGTCTGCATTCCTATCAGCCTCTGGTCTTCTGAGCTTCGATCATTATTGATCAAGAAGCACTGCTCAGAGTATTCCAGGACTTCTTTGGCCTTCATTTACAAACCTTCCAAACTCTTATCACAAACCAGTTACAAAGGCATCTAAACCATGTAGTCAAATAGTTACAGCATCAATCCTACTTCTCTGGTACCAAAACCTTTACTACTCATTTTCCCATCAATGGGACAAAATACCTGACACTCACAGCCTAAAGGAGGAGATATTTATTTCAGCTCATGGTTTTCAGAGGATTCAATTCATGATTGGTTAGCTCCAAGGCAGAAATGGCATGACATACTGGCCTGGCAGAATAAGGTGCTTACTCCACTGAGACCAGGAAGCAGAGAAAGAAGGAAGGAGCCAAAGACAAGAATAAACTTTTCCAGGTCATGCTAACAGTGACCTACCTGTTCCAACCAGGGTCCAACTTTCAGCAGCAAATTCAGTTGCTGAACTCATTAGTGAATGAATCCACCTATGCGTATAGTGCTCCCATGATCCAGTCACCTTCCAAAAAACCCCATCTCTGAATATAGGATACTTTGTGGGGGCATTTTAAGTAGATATCCTAACACTCGTGATTTCAAGGAAGGATGGAAAACTTCATAATGAAGGGCTCTATAGTAGCATCACAGATACATATTATAAATTTTTCTTTCGACCTTTTCCAAAGGGACCTGCACACATTTACTAGGGTAGTTGAATACTGGAGGAAGATAAATATCCATATTTCTGATAAATTCTTAGGCTGGTTCTGAATTAATGCTAATCCCTACAAACTTAAAGGGCCTCTGAGTTCTACAAACAGTGATCGTGGGAATCGGGTGATACATAGACTCCACTTCGTGACCTACCTATTATGTCTGTGAGCCCAAAATGTTATTTCCCCATTTCCAAAAAGAATAGCTAAAAATGATCTGAATATTCATTTCTACGCCTATTGACTTAGAACTAGTATTATGTTGCAAAAATCAGTAGATTCCCACTGCTCCTCCCTCATATTCAGGTAAGGTATGAGCCCAAAGCAGCACCAAATCTTCTAGGGAATAATAAGTATAAAGCCATCACCAAAGACTTGAAAAACCAGAGGATGACGTTCCCTATGACATTCCCATTTAACTTGTCTGTTTGGTGAAAATGACAGATGGACTTTGTGAAACAACAAATTTTGTAGGGTATTTAATACTAACTGCTTCAATTTCAGCTTCAATTTTCAGAAGTAGTGCCTTTACTAAAACAAACCTATATAGCTCTTGGAATGAGGTATGTAACAGTTGACCTAGCGTATGCATGTGCTCTCCATCTCTGTGCCACAATCTAGCCCTTGGCCCTCTGGTCCTCTTACAATCCCACAGAACATACATACATCGGTACCTTGGTTCATGAACTTAATTTATTCCACGATTCTGGGGAAAATGGTTGTGTTCATTTTCCTGTGGGGAAGATGACCATGGTCATCTGTATCACCTGATGTAAAGTTTTTGAATGGAAGCAAAATTTTGACAAACACTTCTGTTTGTGAACCAAATTGCTCACGAGCAGAAGCATTTGTGAACTGAGGTATTACTGTATATAATTCCAATAGGTTAGCTGTATCCTCCTGTCAGAGACTAGAGAGTAAGAAGAAAAGACACTCTATGTGCCCTGGGAAAATGGGTTTGCAAAGAGTAAAACAAAAATTCTACCAAATCCAAGAACCTGTGAGTTCAGTGACATTTCTAGAAGTCCACTGCTGGGAAGCATATCAATACATCTTGTCCACAGAGAGACAAAGAGATGCCAGACTTGCACTTCCCATCAACAGGTTAGGGCACTTGGTAGGTCTTTTTAGATTTTAAAGGCAGCATATAACATTATGTGTAAACCATAGACTTCTCAGACCTGGGGAGCAAGAAATGGATTTCTACCTGGCTCAATGTTCTGACAATGGGTAATTTATTTTTGAAAAGTGGAATTTATTTTCTCATAGTTCTGGAGGTACAAGAAAAAGGCACAACAAGCTTAGCTGTCTGGTGAGGGCTGTACTCTCCAGAGGGGCAGAGCATGGTGTTGCCACATGGGGAAAGAAGGCCCTTCTATAAGAGCGCTGGAGCCATTATAAGGGAAGAGCTGTCATGACTTAATCGTGCCCTAAGGGCCCCACTTCTTACTTCTGACCTGTTTCTAGCACCTGAATTTCTGAGGGGACACTTTCAAACCACAGCAGGGTCTTCTTTTTGGAAACTAGTAGGCATTTATATCCATTTGATGTGCAAAAACCAGGCCAGATAAACAATAAAATTTTCAGAAATGGAGAAGACAGCCCATAATGGCTACCTGGTTTTACAACCCGAGATGTCACTACCATTTTGAGAGACCTACTAGGGTTTCCACTAGCCGTGGCATTTGTAGTTCAAGCTGAGTTTGTACATCTTGAATTGAAAGAGGCCTCAACTAACAACTATTACACATAAAAATATCTAAATAATAAAGATTAGGCGAAACACTGAAAAAGACAACTAAATCCCATAAAAGCTCACTCTCCTAACTTCTGTCCTTCATAATCACTGCAGGTACGGAAATTTCCCATTCCAAGGCATTCTATCTTCTGGAAGTATTTGTCATGGCCCCAATAGTCCCTCTATAGAAGTTCTAAGTATTTTGCTTGGCCCTTCCAGAAACCAGCCTTCCTCTGCCCACAATCTCAGGCTTTGGACAGCAGTCACTGGTTTAAAGAAAGAGATTGAGGATGATCGAAACAATTGTCTTCATCTCCACAGTATCACCATTTTTCCTCTTTCTCTATTTCTAGAAACCATCAGCTACTCTCCAGGGTTCCAGGCACAAAGACCTGGCTAAAACCCAGATATGTGCCTGGTCATACTCATGGACAGATCCCTTTAATAGCTAACACCAAAGCCACCAGTGCAAGGCAGTGCTGAGTACTAAGAGCCACAGTGAGGGAAAGGACGTGCGATAAAAAAAATGAGAAGACAAGACTTGAAAGACACTGGCTAGGAATAGAATTATGGGAGGAAGCTCACAGGTGTAGACACAGAGCTATTCACATTTCACAGAGAATTAAGGTGAAACATAATGAGGCCTTCTGCTTTTTAAGATATCTTGAACCCTATAGCTTCCCTGGTGTTTGTTATTTTTAAACAACCAGTGTATCAGTTACCTTTCTAGAGTCAATGGTTTTCAAGAGAGTAGATTTAATACAGGACATTTACAAGTTACAACATTCACCCATAAGCCAAATGCAGGAAGAGTGCCGAATGTCTGTCTATGCACTGGAGACCCAAAAGCGCCAATCAAGGGCTGGGAGCCTACAGCACTGTCCCTTGCGGCTCGGTGTCTGCAGATGATGGCTGAAGAAATCTTTACTGGAACCAGGATACGATGCTTCCATCAGAGTTGAAGACCAGAGCTCCCCTGAAGCGAACAGCAGCCATCCTCGATGACAGCAAGGCCCTGAGCTCCTTCTGCGATGACAACAGCCGAGTTCCCTTTGGGAGAACCAGCCGCAACAGAGCTTCTCCTGGAAAACAGCTGGCCGCTATCTTCTGCTCCTGTGCTCCTTTATGCTGTGTTGGCAATAGTCTTCAGGTAGATATTCTATGTCCAGAACCACATCAATCCAGTCCAGCGGCATGTTCCTGCTCAAGTTGAACATATCAGTCCACCACAACCAGTATTTAATTCTGCTCTTTAGGAGTCTATGGTATCCTAACACGAATCCTAGCAATGGCTTTTTGAAGAGGAAAATCAGTCACATCTTTACACAACCACGAAGAGGAAGGAACAAAGGATAGAAGGTGATAAAAAACCAGTTTAGGAAATAAATTGACTGAGGTTTTAGGAGCAGAAAATCCTGTGACTTTTGGTAACACGTGGTATTAAGAAGCTCCTGTGGTAGATCCATAACTATGGCAGTGGCCAAACAGAGACTCTAAATCCAAGCCCCTGGATCTGCGATCTGGGGCTTACAGGGAGTTACACAATCATCGCTAGCTTTATTTTCCTCATTTAAAGAACAAAAGTCATGCCTACGCCCCAGAATTATCATGAGAACCTAATGAAAGTGTTTATTTAAAAGAGGCTAGTCCCCAATTCACGCCCCACAGCGCCTCCCAGCGGCCAGTGCTGATGTAGTACTTCGCTTCTCCTCTCTGACTTTGCAACCTTCTTCCTAGAATTGTTCAGAAATGCTAGCGCTTGCTGTTAGTGCTTACCACAGAATCTACATTCTAGTAAGTACTCAGCAAATGTTAGCGCCCCTCCCTAGATTGCATCAATGTCCTCGAAACCATGTCAATCGATAACCTAAGCAAGACTGCACTGAGCTCCGTTTGTCTTGATCACTGACCTAGGCACGTTATGATTATTTTTGTACTTTGTGAATTACCATAGCTGAGTTTAAATCTGTGGTGTATGAGGTAGAACACTTCATCTCTCTTTAAGATTAACCTACAGTGTGAAGTTCAGGGCCAGGATATTACATTATAATCCATATAGAGCTGTGCTCTTGAATTTAATGGCAAAAAAGAAATCAAAATCTATAGGCCAAAGAATGATACTGTAGAAAAAATAATATTCAAAAGGGTTAATTAATACATTTTCAATTTCTTTCTATCATTTAACTAAGGCTGTGTCTACAAGCGTGACAGATAGCCAGTCACTTTCCCCCCACTGAAAAAATCTTAGAATCTTTGCTTTCTCCTTTTTATTCTCAAATCCCCCTCACTTCTATTTTCGGAGATGCTGCCTTTCCTTCCTGTAGCACAGTCTCGTGCTTCAAAGGAACTCACTCACCCTGCCTGTTAGGAGCCCCACTAAATCGATGGTTCTCGTCTCTTTCCCAGCGCTGCGAGTCCTCAGCTCACACTGAGACCTGCGCTGAGCAGTGCAGATTGCTCTTTCCCAAGGAGATTAACCTCAGTTTGTCTTGAATCTCTCACTTCATTCTGGCTGTTTGATGTTGTGCGTCTCCAGCACTCATCTTCTTTCTTTAAAGCCGCAGGCTCTTTGCATTATTACAAAGACAGCAAAGCTGACACAGGAGATAATAACACCCATTAGACTCTGAGACCTCTCACCAGATGGGTTCAGTTCTGATTTCCTCTCTGTTTTCTATATGTACCTGGACAAATGCCTGGACAGAGGTTTTGGGTTTTTTTTTTTTTCCCTAAAGACTCTCCAAAGAATTCTGCTATTAATCACCGATCCATTCCTTAAAATAACTTGTCATAGCTAAAACAGGCACAGTAAGGAAGTTCTGACATATGGTGATGTTCTTCAACAGCCGTGGTGGGATTACAATTTAACAGCCACATGTCCGTGGTCATGTCTATTTTATGTAGCTCACAGCTTCCTGAGGGGAGGTAAAGGCCCAAATACTACTGAAGAGACCCACTGCCAAATTCCTAGCACAGTGCTCCACATAATGCAGGTGTTGAACACAGTTAGAATGGGGACTAAAATAATGGCAGATTCTGTGTCTTATGAAGAGCATAAACTAAATTTTTTTCTCTAACAGAAACTAAAATCTATAGTTCAACCTTTCCCTCTAGGCCAACCTAGGAAGAAATCTCTGTCAAAAAGTCAATTCTCAGACCTTAAAGAAAGTGGAGGGTTTTTTTTAGAATTCTCTGTCTAGAATATTTAAGGGGATTTATTCTAACTATGAAATGTAAAGGAAATTAATTCTGTAATCTATCGTCACTGCTAAAAAGAAACAAGGAATAGTCAACTACAATAAAAGGTTCAATTATTTCAATTTCATCGCTTTTCAAAAGGAACATTCCTTCATCATACTTCTGCAGTTTAGTAGTAATTTGCTCCCCAAAATAGTATTAATGATAATGCTTCAACCAAAAAAAGATAAAATATACTCTGAAATTATTTAATAATATTTACAAGTCTAAGAGTTATAAACAAATCTAATTAATAAAGTTATGTCTTTAAAGATAATGTGGAAAGATAAGTAGATACATAGAAAGATAATTACAGACCGTGTGTGTGTGTGTGTGTCTGTGTGTGTGTGTAGAGTGTATGTATGTAGACAAACTGCTTGTTTTCCACAATCAAAACTACCCACAGAACTCAAATATAATCGTGTCTCCGCCTTTTCCTTGCCATGAGTCCTACTAGTCCATGTCCAGGCATCTGTACACACTTTAACATTCCAATATAGGAAATATTATTAATTCTTCTCATGACCTTATTTTTGGATATGAAGATCAAATGTGTTTTTCAAGTCGAGACACATCATCGCACAGTGAACCTGCATTGTACCACTCACAGGCAGTTAGAAGTAGACTTCCAGAAGTCACCACAGTAACTAATTGGAGTGAGCAGAACCTTCACTCAGTGTGCAGGAGTTGATTCCCTTTGTACAGCTGACTGTGAGATATTTCGGAATTACAACTGAAATTAGCCACGAAAATGGGAAAATCTCATAAACCAAGACTTTGGTTGTTACTGTTGTTGTTGAGAGATCGTTTGCCAGCACACTACTGCGTGTACATAGTACAGTGTGGCCAAAAAATATGGTGAATATTTAAGTTGTATTACAGTAAAAGAATGTCATTAATCCCCTTCCAAGTACTCCCCCTCACTTTGAAAACACTTACTCTATCATTCTTGCCACTTGCTGAAGCAGTTCTGGAGTCCTCTTTCATGAATGCCTTTAGTCGTACTTTAGTAGCTGCCTCAATGTCCTGAACTGATTCAAAACATTCACCTTTCATGATCATTTTTAGTTTGGGGAAGAGCCAGAAGTCACGTGGGTCCAGACCCAGTGAATAACATGGATGAGGGCAGACAGTAATGTTTGTATGGGCCTTCCTCTTATTTGGACAGCAGACAGCGTGAACATTCACCATGCTTTTGATCACACCTCATAAGGAAAAAGGGTTTTCAGAACTGCTTCAGAAAGTGGCAAGAATGATGAGATAGGTGTGTTCAAAGCGAAGGGGAAGTATTTGGAGGGAGATTAATAGCAATATATCTTTTACTATAATAATTTTTTTTATTTAAAAACTCACTGTGTATTATGATCACTCCTCGTACATATTTAGAAAGCCAGACATGAGCATCCTAGTCTAGGAACCAGGATCATAATTTCTTCAAAGGACTTTATAGGACTGCCTCAGCCTACTCTGTTGACTCCACCCAACATACCTCATTAGTCATTGTCTAGATAGTTTTCAACTAACATCATTTGGTTTATTAAACAGTAAAGAGTATAATGTACGTATTTTACATGAGTTACAGTAAACATCTCTATTGTAATTCAAAAGTCTATTTTTAAAACTGCAGAATCTTGGTTCTATTTCTTAGGTATTTATGTCCTAGAACAAAAGTATTTTTACTAACATGAAAATGAGTGATGAAATTATACACAGATATTCATGAAACCCATCAAAATAGTGTTGCTATTAGTACTATTGAATACCCACCATGTGTGAGGTACTTTCTTATTGCAACAGAGTTAGAAATTATTGTTCTCATTTTACAGCAGCAAAATTGAGATAAAGAGAGTTTAAGAAACTTACCTAAAGTTTCAAAACAGGTAAGAGTCCAAGCCAAGATCAGAATTCCACCTCCACAACTCATCTGTCAAACCATTACGTTTTATTGCTTTTTGTGCACACATGGTTCTCCATCTCCCAGACATACACCACTACAGAATTTCTTACTTCAAGCTTAAAATTTTCAGGATGGTGTGCCAGTCATAATAATTATTGATCTGCCCATGACAGGTGTACAGCCACGGGTCATTTATACTGAGGGCCCTTTGAGAGTTTATGATATTTTTAATTCACCCACCAACTAAATAACTTGGTGTCAAAATTGCTACAATATTAAATATTTATATAGGCTCCTTCATTATATAGTTATACTGCAGTCCAATATTTTCCCTGCCTTTCACAACATCTCCATTTAGTTGGTGCCAAATAGTCTGTACACTAAATAAATTCCTTTTAAATTCAGCACTTCCACTGATCCAAAGTTATTTTTAAATCCGCTAAACTCATACTTTCTATAAGCTTCTCCATCTAAAAATTAGGTTCTATTATTTAATGTGGAATGATTAATCTGATCCTACAATTCATACAATTCATATATCTATTTCATCTCCATTTTTATCAGTAAAAAGAAAATCTACATATTTTAAATGGAAATTCTTTTTTCCTGGAAATAATGCCAACACATAACTGATAGAACTCCACAACAGGAATTGACAGTAAAATATCACTTACTTCCTGAAACTGACAAATCTAATACTGCTTGGTGTGTGGAAGAATGTCTTATAAATGTCAGAGAAGGAAAAGCTTAAACCTTGGAAGTCAGGGGAGGCACAACCACGCGGTGAGAAGAGAGACCGCAGGACTTAAGGGATATTATAGAGCTGTGAACAGATGTGATGCTGGTTGTTCAACCACTGGCTGACATTCCACCTAAATTCTGAATTCTCTTAAAATTGGAAGATACTTACCCTGCCTGTTGATTTTCAAGTAATTCCAAAAGAAAAATTTCATTAGATGATTTTTTTCAGAATGAATAAGGAGTTTGGAGGGTTATCAGTGACTGTTCTTTAGCTCGGAGTCAGTCTTCAAACCTTCAGGAGTAACATGATCTGACTCAATCTCATATTCATTTTCAGTGAGAAATAATTAGTTCCCTTGCATGTGCAGGAAAAAAATTATATTAAAAACCCAATTACTTTGCTCAGTTGGGATTACCTCCCTAGATGTAAAGTCATGTACTCCAATCAGGAGTTTCTCAAAATCTTATTATGAGAAAATGTATTTATTCTATTAATGAGCAGGTGAATTTGAAACCATTTGATGTCCACTTAGATTGGATCTGTATTTCTCCTCATAATAAAATAAATTTCTAGTGTTCCTTGATTTCCCACAAGAAATTATTCATGCATCTTCATAAGGAATAGTCCTTTTTCTCTTTCTTTTATTTTTCTTTCTTTCTTTTCTTTGGAATTAGAAAAAAGTAAGCATTTATACTAAATTATTTCTAAAGGCTCTTCCAGGACTAAATTTCAATAACCACATGTTTATATTCCCTGTGTTTCCATATTTTTATACTGAATTAACCTCAAATAAAGCTCTGCATTTGTATCCTATATACAGTAGTTTTCTTTGAACATTTTTCTGGTCTCATGTGATAGCAATATTCCATTTTGCCTTTCTCTAACAAGTGTGACAATGAGTCCTACATTAACAACACCTATTCTTAAATAGCTATTCTAATAAACAAGAGCCTGATCTTGCCTCTGGACTAACTCCCTGCTGAAATCTGATCTCTGAAATCAGGATCGTTGTCATGACAACAGAGGTGACCAACAAGCGCGGCAAAGTTTTGTCGCATCAAGGAGAAACTCGTGTGATCCCTTAAAGTTGCTACTCAAATGATATTTCATGACCCATTTCAGAAAAAGAGAAAAAAGTCTGCAACTTTCTTGCTTTTTTTCTCTCCTATTTGTTAACTGCTCCAGGAAAACCTCTGCAACAGGATAATGTAATTCGAGTCAAATTCAATTTTTATAAGCTTAATTGGCAAACGTAGATGACCCGACGGAGAATGTGAAAGAGAAGTGCTGTAACACCAGATAGGAATGTTTAGTAAAAACAGGCTAACCCAAATTACCGTCATTACCAGGACCTAGCTTTGCCCACTTTGTTTGAATGTGTGCGGTGGTTAGAAAAAATCATTCGATGTGTATGTTTCTTCTCTCTGTTGGCACACGCTGCTCTCAAAATTAGAGCCCAGTGTGGCTGCCTCAGAGTGCGCGGCAAACCTGAACCGATTGAGTTGGAGAGCTCTCTGCTCGCAGACGACGAGGGCCCTTCACCGTGGGATGAGGGAGCTTTACTCCCTGCCTCTTGAGTCCAAAGGGCTCTGAAGCTTTTGACAGGAAAACAGTTAGGAATCAAGGCCAGGGTCTCGATCCAAATGGAAACAAGCTCTCTCAGGGATGTACTGACAAAAATGAATAAATACGAAATAAAAATAAAAGAACTAGAGTGTGCCATTGAGACCTGACACACAAGCAGAGGTGATAGGCAAATGGGAAAATAGAAATAAGGGAAATAAGAGAAGGAGCAGCTGTAGATGGTGAAGAGAAACAGATGTGTGTGGCAACCTTGAAGCGGGTTCTGTAAAGAGCAAACAGAAAAGTGTATATCTGAGTAATAGAATTCGGGGGAAATAAACTAGGAAACTGCATAAATTACACAACTCAAGACCTTATCTGAAACATAAGTAAATTTCAACACATACTGAGTGGGAAAGAAGGGACGTGAACTCCATAGTCCAAGCAAGTTTATTGCTAAACCTAAGAGGACCTCACTATGCGAGAAGAGAGAAAAGGTATCTCTTAAAGGCTAAGGGGCTTTTTTACAGCATTTGGTGGGGGGCAGGCTTTTGGAGGGGTGAGTCAGAGAAATGGTGGGCTTGTGGTTTGATGATGTGTTCTCTGTAACCTGCTGACATTTCCTCTGTGACCTAAGTAAAATGAAACCTACGTTTCTCTGAGATGGTGGGTGGTGGTGTCCCTGCCTGGGCTCTATCACATACTAAAGTTATAGAAGTTATCCCGGGGTGGAGCTTGTAGCTCCGTGGTACAGCATGTGCTTAGCATGCACAGAGACTCAGGTTTAATCCCCAGTCCCTCAAGAAAAACAAAAGTTACCACAATCAAATACTGGCTTTCCTGAGAAAGTACAAACCACTCAGTGTCCAGGCACTATTGGCTACTCTTACCAAACTTCCGGTCCACTGTGCCATTAACTGGTTTTGGTTGTTAGAGAAGTTTTCAGTTCACAACCAAACTGAGCAGTAAGTTCAGAGATTTCCCACACACCCCTCTCCCCAATCCATGCAGTGTCCCCACTGTCAGTGTCCCCCACTGTCGGTATCCCCCACCAGACTGATGCAGTTGGTGCCACCAGTGGACTACCTCAATACGCCATGACCACCCAGAGTCCACAGTTGAGGCTACGTTCTTGGTGCAGTACACTCTATGGGTTTGGACAGATGTGTAGTGACATGCGTGCTCCATTAGAGAGCAACGCAGAGAAGTTTCACTGCCCTAAAATCCCTCTGTGTTCTGCTTATTCATCCGGCTTTGCCTTTTCCAGAAAGTCATGTGGTTGGAACTATACAGTGTGTGCCTTTTCTAATTAGCTTCTTATGCTTAGAAATATGCATTTTAGTTTTTTCCATATCTTCTCATGGCTTGTTAGATCAATTCTTTTTAGCACTGAATAACAGTCCACTGTCTGGATATATCACAGAAAGGCATGTTGTTTACTTTCCAAGTGCTGGAAAATACAAATAAAGCTGTTAGACACATCTGTGTGCAGGTTTTTCTGTGGGCATAAGTTTCTAATTTCATTGGAGAAATACCAAGGTGCATGAATGTTAGATCATATGGTAGGATTATGTTTAGTTTTGTAAGAAACCGCCAGATTGCCTTCCAGAATGCCTCTACCATGTTGCACTCCCATGGCAATGAGTTTGAGTTTCTGTTGCTCCACATCTTTGCCAATATTTGGTGTCATAGTGTTCTGAATTTTGGCCATTCTCATGGATATGTAATAGAATCTCATTGTTCTTTTAATTTGCATTTCCCTGATGGCAAAGGTTATAGAACACTTTCTCACATTCTGATTTGCTCTCTGTGTATCTTCTGTGGCATCTGGGGAGTGGGAAGGAGAGCTGAAAGTGACGGTACCCAAGGTCCCATCTTAAGCCCAAACAAGCCAGAGAAAAATGGAGAACCTTCCAGCAGTAAGGAGCCTCCTGGAAGTACACCCAGGCCAAGGGAGAGAAGTTGTCTAGGCACAAACCCCCCTGGTCATGGAGGAAAGACGACGGATTGTGCAGACAGCCTGGAGTCCGTAGCTGTAACCAGTCTCCAGGCCCCTGGGGAGTCCTGTCTACACTGTTAATCTACTACGTACCGCACTTAGTTCTGAGGATGCGGAGCTGAACAGGGTAAGGATGGTTGCTAGACTATTGAAACTTAAAAACTGAGGCAGAAACCAGAACTGCACAGTAAACTACAAGGGAGATCTAAAGGATTCTGCAAGAGGGCTCACAGGGAGGCTGCTGCGGTCAGAATGTGGATGTTCTCCCGGAGTTCGCGTGCTGGAACCTGATATCCAGTATGACAGTGTGAGAGGATGAGGCCTTGGGGACATGACTAAGCCATGAGAACTCCACCTTTGTAACTGGGATTAGAGTCCTTATAAAAGAGGCATGAAGGAAGTCTCTGACTCCGTGTGAAGATGTAGCAACAAGGCACCATCTTTGAAGCAGAGAGCAGCCCCTGCCAGACCCTGAATTTGTCAGTACCTTGATCTTGGACTTCTCCAGAACTGTAGGTCTGTTACTTATAAATTACCGATTTCATTTTGTTATAGCAGCCCGAAGAGACTAAGACAAAGGCTTAACCTAGAGTGGTCAGAGGAAGTTCTCTGGGAAAAAGCAAACTGATCCTTAACCGAGCAGGGGCCAGGGGTGAGAGACAGAGAGATGAAATTGTACAAAGCACCCAAGAATCACTGAGAGACTCAGTTCCAGCAAGGTCAAAGTGAGGACTGGTAGGCTTTGGATTATTTGGCTCTTATCTCTGGTTTTAGGATGTGGGCCCATCTCTTAAAGATGATGGAGAGCTATTGAAAAGTTTTAAGCAGAGAAGATAAAGGAGGAGAAGTTATACGTTAAAATTGGAACGGTTGTTTTTGGCAAACCTGAGAAATATCACTGCATATGCAATGTAGCCTGGGCGAATCTCCAACAGATTAGAACATTAGAAAAAAGATAGAGCTGTCTTTTTCCTGCTTTGCAATACTAGTGCTGCACACAGCGCTGGTTCCCAGAGGGCTCAACAGGTCGCTGCAGCAGGAGAAAGCAGGGCAGGGTGGGAAGTGGGCAGGGTGTGTTGAGGTGTTTGCCTGAGCTGCCAGCCCGCCTTGCTTCATTTCTTTTTTTTCCCTCCTCTGGTTTGTTTCAACTATGTACAACTACAAATATATAACTACAAATATATAGCTACAAAACCCTGACGCGTAGCGTTTTTAAGCATTGTGACACTGCTGGAAATCTGGAGACCACATGAGTTTACATGACAGCAATGAATAGAGCAAGCTTGAATCTTCTTAAACGTTGTCTAGCACACTTGGCTCTCAAAACTCTCAAGAACTCCAGCCACCTGTCTACAGCACTATTAAGTCCATTACAGCAGAGACTTGTATCTGTTTTGTGTATCAGTGAATCTCTAGTACCTAGAATAGTGGCTTGTCCATTCTGGGAACTCAATAGATACTTCTCCACTAAAGCAACAAGGCTTCAGAGTCTTCCTTACATCGCCCGGCTCCTCTGTTTTCTGGATTCCCTTCCATCTTCCTGCTTTATTATAAAGAATATGTGTGTTCTATGCCCTACTTTTCCTCTGAGCTGCTCTTACCTACTCAGAGATTCATTAACAAGCTCTAACAAAGACTGTCTATGTCCTGCACTTGATAGCAGGGAGAATCTTACAAAATCTAGGATTTCAGGCCTCCCTTCCCTTAAAGTTTCTTCAAACTGCTTTTTACTTAACTAGTCACAGATTACAGAAACAAACTGTGTCTTTATCTAGGATAAACTATGTAGAAAATGTAGAAACTAAGTTTCTCCCTTTCACTAGCATGCAATTATATTCATAAAAATTACTTACTTTCTTAAAAGTTCACCAAAAAATGTTTCATTTTGTGTCAAGTTTTCCTAATAAGCATACTGCCTAATCATATTTTATAAAATTGAAAGTTTTAGTACTTAGACTTTGTCTGCTGGGATTGTTCTCTTTTTTTTCCCATAAATCTGTATGCCCATGTGGGGGACACTATATATGTATAGATGTCCATACATACAAATACTTGTATAAATGAATATATACTAATATATACACACATACAAAAATTAAATCAGTCATAATCCTTTCCTCAAGTCACATTTTTATGCAATTTTCTACACACAATTCGAAGGAGTTCATTGTTGTTGTTGTTCCTGTTGTTGATTTGAGACGGGATTTGCTATGTAGCCAGGCTGGCCTCACACTCCCAGTGATCCTTCTACCTCAGCCCCCCAAGTGCTGGGATGACAAACATGCACCACCACACACAAACAGCCTTGAGGTTCTTGCATACTAGGATTCTACTAATTAAAAATTATGTTACTTTCCCCCCTCTTCCCTATCTAGTTCTCCTCTAGGGCAAAGAGGGGAAAACAAAGAAGGTTAAAAGAAAAGTAAGATGAAAGGGGAAAACAAATGAAAAATGTAAATAAACCTGTTGCAAACAGGGAAGGGTGGGGTTATGGGAGGGAGGGGAAGGGAAGGGGGGGAACCAAGATGTATCACATACAGGTACAAAATAATAAATAATTATGTTACTACCTTAAAATTATGATACAAATAATACTTGTTATAAAGTGTAGGAAACAAGAAAACAACAGGGATCGCTTTTCAGAGAGGTTTGACTTTGACCTGAAGGAGGAGGGCAGGGCATCGATCTGCAGAGAACAGAGCTCCACCGGAAGCAGAGCTCACTTGGAGGGGAGGGAAGGAGGCCCAGGGGCAGGAAAGTCACGGAGTGCTGAGAGCTAGGTGTATGCGCATCAGCAATCGCACGGAGAAAGAGGAAGAAGAAAACTAAAGATTCTACGTGATCCTCATACAACACTGCTTCAAAGTCATTTTAATTTCATATGTATATAATCTGTATATATGTATCTGAATCCATATATATATATGAATGTATATTTGTGTGATCAAAAAGTATGGTGAATGCTTAAAAACTTTTAAATATGTTGTAGTAAAAGATGCATCGTCATTAATCTCCCTCACAATACTCCCCCTTGAACTTCAAATACACTTTTCCATCATCCTTGCAACTTTCTGAAGGGTTCTGGAAGTCTTCTTTCATGTCTTTGGTTGTACAACCTTGATGCCCTAAATCCATTCAAAACATTTATTTCTTATGCTCATTTTGGGAAGAGACAGCAGTTATGTGGTGTCATATCTGGTGAATCAAGTGAGGAAGACACAAGTAATGCTTTTAGGAGCCTGCCTTTCCACTGAGCGGCTTTGCAGCACTCGCTGCATTTTGATCACACCTTGTAAAGACATTCATGAAAGAAGACTTCCAGAACTGCTTCATTAAGTGGCAAGGACAACGGGACAAGAGTGTCCGAAACAAGGGGGAATATTTTGAAGAAGATTCATGGTAGTATGTCTTTTACTATAATATTTATTTAAATTAACATTAACTGTATATTTTGATCATACTTCATATAGTCATGCTTTCATAAACCTTTTCCTGCCTAAAGAAATTACAAGCTGGAACTTATTTTTTAAAGGTTTTATTTTAGCATAATCAGACTGTCTCTTTTCAGGTAATAGAAGTGACTGAGTTTGGAGTATTTTTGCAAACGTATCTCTGCACTGCCAAACAGCCTTCTGCAATCCTGTAATTAGTGTCCATGAAATAACTTCTAGACATAGCTGCTAAAATAATGAAGAACATATGTAAAGTTTTCACTTTGCACCATAATTTAGCCTTAAGGAGGAGATTTTTTTTTTGAACAGGAGGTACATAATTTCCTGTCAGTTTTTCTTCAATTTTATCCAAAAGAGTTTATTTTCTGAATGTAATTTTAGTAAAAGTAAGTTAAATGAAAGAAGACTTCCAGAACTGCTTCATTAAGTGGCAAGAATGATGGGATTAGTGTGTCAGAAGCAAGAGAGAATATTTTGAAGAAGATTCATGGTAATAGATCTTCTACTATAATTTTTTTAAACTGCTGAGAATGATTACATTTACTCATTTTGAATTTAAACAGTAAATCAAATTACTGTAAATTAAATTATTATGATTTTTTTAAAATTATACCAAATTCTGCTTCAGCAGTTAAAGGAAGAATGGTAGTTGTGGGAAGGATGTCGCAGTCTAGAGTTTCTTTGTTTTATTTTTTTAATGCTTAATATTCATCTATTATACAAGACCCACTTACATCATAGGTTTCTTGGTCAAAGGCATAAGAATTAAAGGAAAAATAACCACACTTAAATTATGCATAAAATGTAATTAAACCTTCTCAATATTTTAGAATTGTCTAAGTAGGGATTTTCTGTACTCTTATTACACTTCACTTAAGAGTAACCAAAGTCCTTCAGTTTTAGACATGGGTGTTTTATAAATTACAGGAAAGCCTACAGAAGATGGCAGGGAAGCAGAAGCACTTTGCAAGCTACCACTGAGTCACCCTTTCAATCTGTGAGTGTACGATAGATTTTAACTAATTTTAACTAATACTAATTTTTCCACATGTGGAAATTAAGTTTCCCTATAATCACACACTAGTTTATTTAATATAAAACAAGTTCTCCTATCCTTCAGATCAGTCATTCTGAAGGGCCCATCAGCGAAACTTAAAGTAGCATCTACAATAGGTACTAATGTTTTGAGTTAAGATGTGTGACTCATAGTCAGTAGCAGCTAAGCTTACATAACTGTTCCTGCTCCAAAAACAATTTTTCCTTCGGATAATCTCACCAGTTCTCCCCTTGGCCCCTCATTTCATTCACATGGATGAATCTTCATTATATTTAAAGTCAAGCAAATGGAGTATGATTGTTTACAAGAGGTTAGTGTTTTCTTTTAAATAGGTCACCAGATACTAGCTTTCTTCATTCAGTAAATTTAACAACAAATAGCACTTAATTATGGACCGAGAACTCTGACTTGGGCCTCATTGAATATTGTCCTCATTCCATATTTCACTATTACCAGTATGACGAGGTACAAGCCTCCTTCAAAATACAAAGGATATCCATTTTGTTACTCAGCTCAATTGAAAAGAAAGCCTTAAACAATTAAAAGATGAATGAATTACTTGGAGGGAATGTAACAAGTAATTTTATGAGCGCCTACGATGATGTGCAGCACACAGTGGCCAGGCATCCGGTGTGACCCAGTTAGTGCTCACAGCAACCTTAACTCTTCCAACTTCCCGATGTCAACTTTCCGGGTCCTCCACTGGGGTTACCATGAATGGACATATGCCATTTTACCAGTATACTTAAACTTCCAAGGGAATCTAGTTAAATCCCTCAAACTGTTTTTAAATTTTCTATGCCCACTGGTTAGCATATGATATGAGGAATCTTCAGCATAACAATAGCTGGGTGTACAGGTGGCACATACGTCTATTTCCAGCACTATGGAGGCTGAGGTGGGAGGATCACTGAATCTAGGAATTCAAGACAAGACTGAGCAACATAGTGAAACCCCAACTCAAAAAAGTGTCTTAAAATACCACCACTGAATCCTCTTTTATTATGTGCAATTTTATCTTGAATGAATTTATTTTAATTTTTAAGTTCACTTTAAAAGCTTTATTGAGATATAATTAGTGTACAACAAACCAAATGTATTTTTCTCCACGTGATTATCCAATTCCCATCGCTATTTTACAAAAACACAAAACACTGTTCTTTCTGAATTGCTTTCACACCTTTATAAAAAGTCAGCTATTTCCGGACCGTTTTGTTTTATTGGTCCACTGATAACTGATTCCGCATAGTCTTAATCACTGTAACTTTATAATAAGTCTTGATACATGGTAGTGATAGTTCTCCAGCTTTGTTCTCTTTATCACATGCATTTTAATGCACTTGTCATCATGAAGCTATTCCATGTATCTTTCCAATATTGAGAATACATTTATGCCAGATCTATACTTGTCTACATTTAGGGAAAACAAAAATATTCTATTTTTGAGAAAATCTGAGAAGTATGACCATTTGTAAGGAGTCTTAGAAAGCACCAGAAATAGTAGCACTAAGATGAAATAATTGAAAGAAACTGTCACTATACAATTTACCTCCCCAAAACAGTGTTCTCTTTGAAAACAGTTCGTGTTATATTTACCACAAGAATAAAATCAAACCATGACCAAAAAGGATGTCAGTGCAGACTGTACGAATTCACTGTGGATTTCTTCTAAGCAGAGCCATGGATAGCGGCTCTTGACTTCTTTTTTCTTTTGTGTATTCTTCAGATGTAAGGAATGTAAATCTTTGAATATCAATGCAAAGAAACCAGTTACTGATCAGCGACTCACGATTTCCTAACAGCAGTGATTTCTGTTTGTGAGCCTTCCCGTGCTTACAATCTATTTCTTCTTTTCACACACTTACAATGGTTAGCAGCCGATTGTGTCAGGCCTTAGTCTGAGCCACACAGCCCAGCAGTCAACAGGGCGGCCACAGTCCCCCGAGCTACACTCTAGAGTGCGGAGTGCTGAACAAGCCATTAAACAAATTAATAAACATGATCATTTGTGATAACAACAAAGGAAATGAAAGAAATAAACTGAATGTTGTGATGGGGGAAGGAGGGCCTTTACAGAACGTCATCCAATAAAGATTCTTTTCTGAGAAGTTGATAATGGAATTGAGACCATGTGGTTTTATAAAATATGACAGAGCCAGCTGTTTACACTTCTGGTGGAAGTATTTTTCAATACAGAGGCTTTGAGGTAGGAAGACTGGTCTCGTTTGAATAAGCAGAAAAGGCCTCTGTAGCTGGCGATCCACAAGCTCGAGGGAGGCCATACACGGTGGCAGGGAGAGGAGATGTCGCTTTGACATATTGATTTCATCTCCTTTGGATATACACCCAGGGTTAGAGAAATGTATGGCTGCTTGATTTTTAATTTTCTGAAGAAAACCTATACTGTTTCTATAATGGCTATACTAATTAATTAACATTTCCCTCAACAATGTACAAAGGGTCCTGTGTCACAACACCCTTGGCAACACTTGTAACCTGCAAATTATCACTTACATACCGGCTATTTCATCAAAATCTTACCCAGGAGATTATGAAGATCTCTAATATATAAACTCTTATTTACAGATTTAGTTGTTACCTTAGTTAATTATCAATAACACTAAGTTGTAAAACTAACGCCTTTTTAGAGTAAGGCAGTGTCGACAAGAAACTATTACTACCTACATTACTACATGATTAGTAACAATTAAGTTCTTTGTAAAAACTATGATGTAATACAAATTAATAAATTCATTGTAAACTCACTAATTAGATTTCCATAGACCAGTGAAGCTACTACGCCATTTTTGTCAGTTTCCTGAAAATTGCTATAAACATCTTCCCATCAAGAGGCAGTCGAACCATGTTCCAAATCAAAGGAACTGGATTTACCAGTAAAGGTTAATCTGTATGATATATTTATATGAGGTGTTGATAATGTTACTTAGGTTCACAGTGTTTCTTCGAAACAGAGTAGAAAAGAGATGTTTAGTGCTTGCTTGCTGTCTCCTTTGCCTTGTGTCATCCTTGTTTTCATTTTACAACACACGAACTGAGGTTGAATCGAGTCACCTGCCTTCTCCTGCAACCAAATGCTCGTGGCATTGTAAGCATTGAGTTTAGGTCAAAGGGAAAGTTTGCCTTTCCCTTAACTATTGCTTTCAAACCCTGATCCCACCTGGTGGCAGGCAGCACAGTCCATATCACACAGTCTTCTCCGAGGCCAAGAGGCTCTTCCAGGGTGTCCTGAGAATAGGCCATGCATCAGCAATGCGCTGACTGCCACAAAGCTGACCCATGTCCTCAGCGTGCTGCCTGCAACACAGCGGGGCAGAAAGGGAAGGCAAGGAAATCAGCACCGAAATAAAAAAACCTCCAAAAGTGTCCAAAGTAAAAGGACTGACTTACACATAGAAGGGATTTGGTCACAGAAAAAAGCTTTGAGAATCATGCACAAAAATGCAGGCTAACTCTGAGCTGTACATAGCCTGTGTTCTCTCCCACCTGAACTACTGGACAGAATCGGACACAGCAGACAGATCACAGGGATCAAAAAGCACAAAGGGCCACACAGTGCTTGTGCCGGAAGAATTGTGCCATCACTCTCAGATTAAAGAGTTTGCCCCAAATCCAGACTTGGTGTAAAACTGACATTCAGTCCAGCCCAAGAATATCTCAAGTCTGTCCTGTCTCCCTGATCGCTCCTCTCTGGCTGTCTCAGGGTTAGGGGCCTCTCCACATCTATAGGACCAACCAGAGTCTCTGAAACCATCTGTTTTAGTTACTTTTCTCTCGTTGTTGGGACAGAATACTCGACACCCAAAGTTAGGGGAAGAAAGGTTTATTAGCTCACAGTCTGCAGAGGTTTTAGTCTATAGTCCGCTGGGTCCGAGGCAGGGCGGCATGGCAGAGGCAGGGCTGCCCCGGCAGCCAACTGACCGGCAGCAAAGTAAAGTGAGGAATCCAAGGAATGTATGCAAATAAGCAATGCAAACAAGCAGCTAATTAGCTTCTTCCTGTATCTTTTATCTAGGCTACCTGTCCTTAGGGCGGGTAGCACTCCCACCTTTAAATTTAGTTCCACATCCTTGATCCCAGCAGAACCATGCCAAACCGATCAATAGATTAATTTAGTAACC
>PVJO010022224.1:0-28321 GCA_004026905.1 Hystrix cristata | reverse complement strand
CTCCTCCTCTAGCCTCCTCCTCCTTCTCCTCTTCTTTGCAATATTCCCACTAACATTGTTACTCTCTGTTCTATCATAGGATCAGGTCAAAGGAAATAAGATTCCATTCAGTTTTCTGGCTCTCTCAGTTGTGAAATTTTCTGAAAGGTTATCAATCTTTACCACACTCCCTGACTTCTCTGCTGTCATACTTAATCAACTGTGCTGAGTGTTACATGAATGACAGCTTCACATTCTCCAAAGGGAAGACATCTCTCCACTCAACGCATCCCAATGTAGCACAAGCTCACAGAGCTAATCTTGCCTATCGCAGTGAATTCTTTAGGTTATCAAGCTCGTAATTAAAAGTCCTCACTAATGACATGGTAATTGTTTTAATGGATTTCCAATGAAGTGTGAAGTTCCCTGCTGATATGTCAACAAAATATGAAGCGTTGTGAAAAAAAAAAAAAAGATGTAAAGCTTCATAGAATTTTGAGTTAAAGAAGACCTTGGAACTATCAAAGGTAACCTTTCCAGATTAGAAAAGAGAAAGCTAACCTCAGAGAAGTGAAGTGAGTTGCTGAAGGTCATTACGGTGAATGGAAACAGTAGGCGTGCTGTTTTCTCATTCAGTGATTTGTTTCCATCTTACTAGTTATTAATTTTGACCTACTTTTTATTTGTATTGTTTCTATATCAGAAATATTACCTTTATGCTTTTCATCACATCCCTGGAAATATTTATTTATACTATCAATAAAGTGGTGCATATGAAAACAATTTATTACATTAGTTTTATGGAAATATTGCAAAGGTGACTTTGAGAATGAAAATCTATAGGACTGAGAATTTCTTGGTTGAGTGCCTTCAGAACAAATATCTTGGGAATTCAACTCACTGAGAGTTCTAGGGGAATATTAGAATAACTGGAAGTATGGCATGCTATTAACTGAAATTTGTTTATATTTGTATAATAGAAAATGCCTAAAATATTTCTATTTATACTATGGGGAATATGAAAGAAAATGGAGCATACATCACAACCTTGCCAAGGATAAAACTGAGGAAAAAATTAAGCAACTTATGTGGCAAACGGAAGCTGAACTCTACATTCCAGGTTTAGGTCACACAAAACAAGATAAGCTGTGGACAGTTTCCAGAATCAATTTAAGATTGATTTTCAATGCATAGTCATTAGTGAAGGGAAGAGACTTTTTTCAGTGTGGAATCAGATTATAATCCTTAGAAGTATCACTAAAGAGTATGAGAGCTTTGGTTTATTTTGTCTTGTATTCTATTATTGATTCAGAAATGATACCTCAGTGTGGAATAATTGTAGGAAATCTTCTAAGCCTTTTGGAACTCGAAAATATAAATCCATGTTGAAAGTCATGCTTTGGAAATTCATTTATATCCAAACATAATTAAACATATATTTTCAAAGAATTACAGATACTTATCTTACTCTGTTTTGTGTTGCTATAAGTGATAAAATGACACAGAGAAATTCCTAAGGGATAGAAGGCAACTTGGCTTATGTTGCTGGAGGCTGGGAACTCCAAGAGCAAGGAATCCAGTACTGCTTCAATTCATAGCAGAAAGCAGAAGGGCGAGGGTAAAGCCCACACCCCAAACATTTCCAGCTGGGTCCAGCTTCCTGACCCTTCTGCACTTTTACCAACACCTAAACTCTGAGGGACACATTATAATCACTGTAGTTATCAGTTTCCCAAAATAGCTGGTGAGCAACTGGTACCAACTTCAAAACCTAAAACTTCAAAATCAATAAATACATGAGCTCTTTTAACATTTTCTGCATTTTATTTTAAAACAGGGACAATCTTCTTATGTGTATCTTCATATAGGAAGTGTTCTAATTCCAAGAACAATAATTATCATTTTTAAAAGTTTTCACAAAGGAAGGAACCATTAAAATGCAAAATCCTCTTATTATCACTGTGTCTGTATTCTAGTTCTTGTAGAGTAAGCAATGCTACTGCGTCCGCACTTATATCCAGCTTTTGATGATGTCTCATGCTGTTAAGCTAACTGCTAGACTGTTTCATTTTCCAACTTGATGAGGGAAAGTGATGTTAATTTTAATTGGATTGCTGTATTTCATTACTTGTGAATTCCAGTCTTTGTACTTCTTTTTTGATGGATTTCATGAGAAATCAGCTTCAAAATAGAGCTATAATGGAGATTCTTGTACATTTTGCAGTACTATTATATTCCCTTATGTTCTCGAAGGTTCTGTTGAGGTCCTTGAATGAAAAGAAAAAAAAAAAAAAAGAAAAAGACTTGCGTTATGTTTGGTTACATAAAGCAACCTAATAAAGTAGATTTTCTGTGAAAGATGAAAGTTTGCGTGTCCTTCCTTTCCCTTCTCTGTACCTTTCTTTTGTTACTAAGGGTCCCCATATGACCATCTTACATTTCGGCCAGCTGCCCATGTGCTACGGTTTGGATATTAACGTGTCCCAAATGTTCCAGTGTTGAATGCAACATGGTGATAGTGTGAGGTGCTGTGGGCTTTTGGGAGGTGGTATATTTTGGGAGATCCTTAAGCAAATATGCAAGCAGATGCATTCAAAAGAGAAAAAACAATAGGCAGCCTCACTTTTCACAACCCAGTTTCATGGGGCGTGTCCTTGAAGGAGATTTTAGGGTCCCACCTCTCTCCCTCTCTCTCTGTTATCTCTGTCTTGTATTATGCCTCAGGGCATTCTGTGGAGCAGCTTGCTCTTCTGCAGCAGTGATGGATAGCCCTCATCAGAGGCTCATAACAAAGAAGCCATTTGAACTTGGACTAGAACCTCCAGAACCATGATCTAAAATATTTTTTTTCTCTGTATGAGTTAATTGCTTCTGGTACAGTATTTTGCTGTAATAATACAAAGCTGCCTAATTCTACCTTAGCATATATTTCTTACATTGTTTGCCTATATTGGAATTACCATACTTAACAAATGACTCTGTTAAATACTGAGAAGGACATAAACATAGAACCCGTATAATTTGCTATGTTCGTTGAACAGAGAAGAAACTATGAAATACATTTAAATAAGTAACCATCTAACCCACGAATAAAATGACCACTACATACTATAACTCAGGATTTGGGTTCTAGACTTTTGTCTTTAGTGACATTATAACCCTTGCAGAAGCAGGTTCATGACATATAATAGGACGAGTATATCTAGAACACAAAGTAGATTAGGTAGAGATCAGTGCATGTGCCTGGTACGAGCACAGGCAATGTCTGCTGGACGATCCACAGCCTTGTGTTGTGCAGCCTGCAACCAACGGTAACCTTTTTCTGCTCCCTGTAGAAGGCATCTAAGTCTCTCATTGGGAGAGCAATGGAATGCTTCCTGTTTTGGTTGTGTTTATGTGGCGTTACCTCCAGCTGTTGATAGGCTATATTTGGCTGTGATAAAACATAAACTCAGTTCCTTCTATCTGAATTTGAAGGTCTCAATACGCCTGAGATTGGCTCTTCTAGGACAATCTAAATTCTTTTGATACTTATAAAATAAATGTAATTCACACTTTGTGTTTTTCACACATTATCACTAATATCTTCACTGTATCTCATTAACTTCTTTAAAAACCATCTACAGGTACAAATTAACGGTGATGAATGTGATCATTATGTATATCAATAAATTGTCTTGGTAAAAAAAAAGTAACTCTAAGGATTGAAATTCTCCAATGCCTTCTCCTAACACTTTTTCTTCGGTCAAAAACTCTAGCCCATATATTGACAAGCAGAATAAAAGGGAAGGGATTGTGGTTTATTAGGAAATTTACTGCCATTCTTTATATTTTATCCCTAGAGCCAATTTCTTCTTTTCTGGAATTTGAGTTGGCCTGTCAGCTGTTGTGTCCATTCTAAACCTTGGCTTTGCGTGCTTCAGCATCACGCCTGGCATTCAAGTCAGCCATGGAAAGCCCTGTACTGCTGGAAGATCAGAACCACAACCCGCAGCTGGCATAGTAGCTTACTGCAGCTTCATGAGTAAATCCAGCCAAGATCAGCCCATCCTGGCCTGGTCCTGCAAAAGGCCCAGCTGAGTTCACCCCCAGTTTCCAAGTAACAGAACAGTAAAATAAAATAGAACTGCTGCTCTTTTAAGGTAACAAAATTTGGGTGAATTATTATACCATATAATTTAGTAGACATAATGTTGCTAGTAGTTCTGAAAGGTCTTGGTATAAATACCTAGGTAACTCACTGTTAAGCAAAAATAAGTTAGGCAAAAAGTAAAAAATGCTCCCCCCTCCACTGCAAAAACATGGGAGCCCTGGGTACCTCCTTTCAAAAAAAAATGTTAATGACAATTTGTTTAAATAAGAACAGTTTTTAAAACTGTAGCTGTAATTAATCAACTCAGAAACCATTGGCTACAAATTGATATTAATATTTCACAAGGTTTCTGAGAACATAATTAAGTTATTGTCATAGGGATATGATTCTGAACGATCTCATTAAGCAAAAGCTTTCCATTATATTAAAACTGTGAAAAAAAGAAAAAAACTATGAAAGTTTTACCAGAATACAGTACAGAAAATTTATATCAACGTACAACAGAAAATCTAGAAAACACCAATTAAAAGTGCAGACCATTATTATACAAATTAGAAAATAAGCTGGAAAAGAGTTTAACAATTTTTCTTTCGCCAACAGTATCATGAGGCATTTAGAACGACAAGTCTTTGAGGCTTAGGTTTTATATTTCCTCTGAGCAATGCCCTCTCAAAAAAAAAAAAAAAATCTAAATCCTTGCTAAAAATATCAGTAATGGTTTACATTTTTTCTAATTCTCAACTCTCAACTGCCAAAGCTTTTCTATTAAATTAGAACCAGGAAAAATAAAAATGTGTAGCACTACTATGTTGTGATCCTTAGTTTTTATTCATTTTGACATAATTATTCCAGGAAATACTTCTTACATCGGTAATCAATTCTAAGATTTTATAGGTGGGGAAAAACTAGTGGAAAAGAAACAATTCAAATTATTTAAAGACCACTTGGGGAAATGAATGTGAACCTTAAAATTACGCAATAAATCATCCACCTAGTTCACAAAAAAAAAACTTCCTAAAATTTTTCGTCATCAAATTTAGTGTAAGCAGTCAACATCATTTTGATGCAATATAAGAATTTACTGTAAAGTAATCTGAATCTAAATCATTATTAGTCACAAGGTTTAATAGAGAGTTTTACTTTTTTTGAGAAATGTGGTTGTTAAATTAAGCTTCAAATGAACAATCTTTTAAAATTATAAATGAATTCATCTTTATCACCTACAAAGCTTAATAGAAGTCAAAAAATAAATAATAAAGAAATGTACATAGAAAAATGTACATACAGATATTTTATGTGTAAATATATGTATAGATATCATAAATCCTTGTATTATACATTATAAAATTGACTTATATAAATTTATATAATATGTTTATGTACAAAAATGATATATAGATTTGTAATTGTGTTACCATAAGTCACTAAGTCCTAGAGGTATATTATTTCTATCATAAAAAATGAAAAAATTTTCCTTCTCAAAATAGACCAGAGGTTCTGCTTGTTGATCTATGTAGTTCATAATGTAGACTTCCCTGTTCCAGGAAACCATCTATTCTCTGATATAAGCTTATTTTTTTTGAGATAACAGATTTATTGAACTAAAATTTGCGTACTATACAATTTGCAAATTTAAGGGATGATTAAGTAGATTTTAGCATATTGAGAGACTTGCACAATCATGACCACAATCAAATTTAGATCACTTTTGTTATCTCAAAACAAAACACTCTACCTGTTAGGTAACATCTCCCAATCCCTCCCTCCTAAATCTAGGCAATCACTGAGGTCTTCTCTATTTTTATAGATTTTTCTACTCTAGAAATTTAATTTTTTTAAAATTCAAAATAGACAATGCTCATAGCAACAATAAAGATCTTAACATATCCAAAGAAATGAAAATCATGTAAAGTGAGCTCTTAACACCATATTGGAGTGAAACTTGAACCCAACTGCAGAAACATACTGTACTTAAAATAACTTTTTTTCTCTTATCTGTCTTTATTTCATACTTTGTGTTAACTTCTTCGCATAAGGGAAACCACGTGATGTTTAAGTTTGTGCGTCTGATTTACTTCATTTAACATTATGGCCTTAAAATGTGTTCACTTTCCTACAGGTGTCTCAAGGTCATCTTTCTTTATGGCAGTGTCATAATCCGTGTGTATAAATAACACATGTTCTTTATCCCTTCATCTTTTCCTGGGCATATGGGCTGCTTCTAGGATTGAGCCATCTGAGTAAGGCTGCTAAAATACAACAAAGAAACATCTGAATGTAAAAGTCATGGGTAAACGTAAGTGTAAAGACAAATTTAAAATACTCTAATACTATACTCACGGTATGCATACCATTTGTTTCTTTAGTATAAGAATTAAAAGGCAAACATTTTAGAACAATAATTGCAATATTTAAGATATAGACAACTTAAAAGGTCTGAAGTGTGCCCAGCATATTGGCACACTCCTATAATCCCAGCACTTGGGAGACTGAGACAGGAGGATCACCCCAGTTCAAGACCAGCTGGGGCTACACAGTGAGACTCTGTCTCAAAAAACAAAACAAAACAAAAGACCAGAAGTATGGCATCAAAAATTCAATATACAGGAGAGTAGACTTAAACTGTACAGAGTTTTAAAATTTATTTTCTTTGTATCTGTGTGGTCTTGTATATGCTCGTTTTTCAATAAGGCAGTCAGGATTGGTTTGGTTAGTTATGTTGACATTTTAAAGAACTAGTTCATAGTTGTAGTGAATTATTTTGTAGTTTTTACTTTTGAGTTCTCTCTCTCTCTAGAGAGAGAATATATATATATATAGAGAGAGAGAGAACATATATATAGAGAGTATATATATATTTACTCTCTATTTGCAGAGAGACAGAGAGTGAATATATATATTCTAGATTTATATATATAGACAGAGTGAATATATATAATTCTAGATTTATCTTCATGTTTCTACAGTTCTATTTATATAACTTCTTATTTGTATATGCTTGCAGTACATAATATTTATATTCCTTGTGTGGAGTTGGAACACTTACATAAGACATCTTAATTCATTTTTCATCCTCTTTTCCCTCCCCACTCCTTCCATTTCTTGATCCCCTTCCCATTTGAGAAAGATCTATGTCTCTACTTCTTACTACCTATTTTTTATTTTGCTCTTTGTTTATAACTTGGGTTTCTCATATAAGAGAAACAATGTAATATTTAAGGCTGTTTGTTTGATTTATTTCACTTACCATTATGGTTTTAAGGTGCATCTATTTTCCTACAGATGACTTGAGTTTATCTTTTTGTGGTGGAGTAGTACTCCATTGTGTTTAAATAAATACTCACTTAACGTGTGGTATTACACTAAAAGCTATAAATATATTAATTTCTGTATGTTTAGAGAAGATAACTAAAACAGGTTCATTAGTTCAGTTCTCTAAATGATGGTCCTTTTGCAAACCATTTCCCCTGAGGCATTCTCTATAAGTAAAATAACGAAGTTCCATCCCCTTATTTTGTCTTTGTTTTTCCAAAGCACATTAGTAAAACAGAGTTTATGGTAGCATTATCTCACTTGAGTAAGGGGAACATGTAAGTTGAGGTAGTTTAAATGCTTACCTTCATTTTGGCTAGAAAGTAGCAGATGTGGTTAGCTATTCTTCTCTTCTTTCTTCTTAGCACATGAAAATCTGGAGGATTGTACCAAATTCTCAACAACTTGTTCATTACTTAGTATAATCCTCTTACCAAGGAAGGAAACACTTTTTTCAGCATCAAATTTCAAACTTATACATGAAGGAAGCTGAGATAATTTTAAGACGCTTCTGCATCTGGTACATGTAGGATTCCTTGTGGCCCCTTCATCATCAGCCCCTAAGATGCTATAATTTTCCACAGAAAAATCTACTCTAGAAGAGCAGGTCATTTCTCTCTAGTATGATCTTGAGCATGGTTATGAATATACTTTTATTTGATTCATTCAAGAAGTATTGATTGAGTACTTTTTAAGTTTTAAGAAATAAGCTAAAGCTCGAATAAGAATAAGACATTGGCACTATTCTCAAGGACTGAGCATTTTTGGAAATCCAAGCATTGCACATCAGATGACTCATTTGATAAAAATGATCCAGCTGGTCATTTGAGTTATTTAATTACTTGAATGCAGCTTCGTAAAACCTGAGGTAGTATATACTTACAAAGCATACAAATAATATTTTATTTTAATTGTAATTTTTCCTTCCATTTTTTACACATTTATAGTGTGTGAAAATCACAGAGGTTTTCTAGGTATGGTTTTTATTTCTCATAGTTTTACACATTTTAATATTGAAAAAGTTGTCAGTAATATGATTAGACTGTTATTGTTCATTGAATTCCTCTATGTCCCCTGAAGTCATATTCCAGGCAACCTGTCATTCACCTCATCCTAAGCAGACTGAGTCACCGATTGTATAACCGCCATTAGAACTGAATGTGCAAAAGGTGAATTGGGTAAAAACATTGACCTGGATTTGTGTATTGTCATCTGTGCAATTCATTCTTTTAGGTAAAATACAGAATAGCTTTTCATTCTTAGTTTATTGTGAAGAAAACAAGGCTGTGAGAATGCTAGGAATGCCAAACAATATTTGACAGGCTGCTATTTAAAGGTTCCTCCAAAGGGTCCCCAAATATTGATTTTCACATCATTTACTTAGCTACATAAAAAAGCCAGTCTTATCTTCTGAGTACCTCCACACATTCTGCTCTTAAAAGTATACATCCTATTCTCCAATTAAGGAAAGCTGGGGACAGACACATGATTTCTTTCCAACAGAAATAACTGTCCAAATAAATGTGTTTAAACTGGTATGTTCACTTAAATTAAAGACAGGGCTCCAGCCAATACAGTGGTTATACTAGCTGGTACGTTTGAGTGCTCTGGGTAGGCAATTACAGGCCGCAGGAGAAGCACTTACTGTCTGATTTCCAATCGCAGCCTGACTGTGGGTTTGCCCATATCTGCCGTTCTTCATGGACAAAACCTGGAGTAAAAGGTTAAAATCCTGAAAGAAAATAGCAATAGTAGTATTCATAAACACATGTATATGAGCACGTGCACACACACACACACACACACACACACACACACACACACACAAAGGAGGATAGTAAGCAAGAAAAAAGAAATGCTCACTAAAAGGAAAAGATTAGATTTTGTTTAGGATTCTAATTCCTTAGGCAACCTGTGTTTCTGCATATTAATTACTAGGTTTTCTCTCTTCAATTTTACTCCCTCTTCACTATTCTACAGCTCCTTACGATTTACTGCTTCCACACAGAAAAGTTAAATGAGCTGTTGAAACTTAAACATGGTATGAAAAATAATTTTCCTCAATGTTCATTTATCATAGTCTAATGAATAAAGGAAAATATATTAGGTAAAACTTGTTCTTGTTTATTTTGTTTGCCTTTACTTTGAAGTTGATATCTCACAGCTTGATAAACTATAAAGAAAAGAAGTAATATCTATCTCTTCCTACTTTGTAATTCAAACTTCTGATCAATTTCCCTCTAACTTGTAATACGACTTATAGTACTTTGTAGAAGGAAATGGTATAAGTAGCCTATATTTTAAAGTTATGGTGGGTGGTTATTTTTGTCTTGTTGACATGATTTTTCTTTATATTATTCTTAATGTTGTAAAATAATTTCTACCTTTCATTAGATTCTAATATTTCTTTCATTATACTTAATGAAAGAAAACTCCATTTCAAGAAGTTAGGCAAGGTGAAAGACTATGAATAAACACTTAAATGTGCAGTTACATAAAAACTTATTTTCGGTCTACCACATAACCAGTTTTACTTAGATAATAATTAATTGTAATCGTTGTTATGGTTTACATATAAAATGTTTCCCTAAAGTCTCATTAATTCATAGGTAGGTCTCTTCAAAGGGGATTGGGTCAAGGGGATGCTATACTGTACTAATCAGTGGGTCAGTCCAGTGACCAGAGCATATATAAATAAATGTGCCGCTCAGAGGTGGGATGTGCTGGAAGTGGTGTTTCACTGAGTGTGTGCACCTAAACCTCCCTCCACAGCTCAACTCTTGCTTTCTGCTTCCTGGCTGCTCTGAGGCCAGCAGCTTTACCTGGCCACGCTCCTCTGCCTTGATGTTCCTGCCCTGCAGTCGTCTGGGCACATACCGAATCCCCTAAACTTAGGTATCAGGTGTTAGGTATTGTGTTCCAGGAGGAGAAACGCTGATGAATACATCATCAGTAACACCCTGACACTGGACTTTTATCCAATTAAAAATGAATTATTAGAAGAGAATAGTGATCACATTTTGCTATGTCTATTTAGGTTAGCAGAAGAACTTGAGGTAATTTTAAGATTTCCATCCGTCACTTTGACTGGGGATGCTGGCTAATAGTAGCAAATAATTAAAAATTATTAAAATGAGAATTTTATGTTTTCAATAAATAATCTTTAAGTTGAGGTGAACCTAAAAATATTATAATGTTACTTCGGAGTTTATAAGTGACCGAAACTACAATAATCCATCAAAACCACAAGGTAAAGTGTTCTCGCAAAGTGTAAAAACATAGTTCCCTCAGTCTGTCCAGCAGTCACATTACGTCTGGTCATGTACGAAACCACCAAAGTGAACAGTTCCCATGTGTGTCAGCCTAAACTGCTGGGCCATATCACTATTTACAGTTGTCACTCATCATGAACTGACATTTTCTGTAGTTTACAGCTGACACAAAACGAGAATTGACCCCAATGTGTTGGTTTGTGGAAACCACAGACCATGAAAATACCAGCTGGTGTTGTTCTGAATCAATGAAAGTAATGGAGATAAGTGTTTTTATTTCAACTTTAATTAGATACTTTGGTGAGTAAAAAAAAAAATAATAATAATAATAATTGCAAAGTTTTCACTAGAAGGTAGGGTAATGAATAATCAGAAGAAATATGACATTTCGAGAAATCACACTCCATATCTCACTTTCTTCAGTGTACTAGACCCCATTTTAAGTTTGAAGACAAATCCCAATATATAGCATGAATATTTAAAACTGCAGACAGTGCCGCACTCTACTCACTTTATGCCTTTTCTGATACATAAATTTCTATGCAAAGGTTTAAGTTACAAATGAGGCACAGTAACAGATTAAAAATAACAACAAATAGAAAAACTATAGTAAAAGTTATGCTGATTGGATCTCCCTCACAAGTCCAGCAATGCTGACAGTTTTGATCTGATAATGGAGACCACTGCTCAATGACTAATGGGAAGATACCTTGCACAGTGTGGAAACATTTGGGAAAGGTATGAGTCATGTGCTGTGTGAGATAGAGAGAGGCTGCACCAAAATTTATCACACTAAGAATGGTTTGCAATTTAAAACTGTAAATCGTGCCGGGTATGGTGACACACATCTGTAATCACAGCAGTTGGGAGGCTGAGGCAGGAGGATTGCTGCAAGTTCAAGGCTAGCCTGTGCTATAGTTCAAAGCCAGTCTGAACTGCATAGCAAGATCCTGTCTCAAATAACAAAAACAAACAAAACAAGCAAAAGAACAAAAACCAAATGAGCAAAATAATAATAATAATAAGTTGTTTATTTGAGGAATTTTCCATTTAACATTTTTTTTTTTTACCAAGGTCAAGTGCAGTTACACTGAAACCACAAAGTGTGAGACTGAATATAAAGGAGAACTATTCGATTCTACACGCACAGCGAACTGATTTGATGATACTTCTACATGGAAACTCAGAGTGTGTTTGCATGCTAGGCAAGTGATCTACCACTGAGCTACACCCTCAGTTCTTGGAGTACTTTTTCAAATGAGGAATTTCATAACAGAAAGAAGTCAGAATTAATGCGATGAATTTAATTAGGCCATAGGATAAAAAGTTATCATAAAATCACTGTAATTCGTTATTGATTATCCAAGAGGAGCATATTAGTAATTTTTCAATTATTATAACACATACCCAAGATAATCAAGTTATAATGACAAAAGAGTTATTTTGGCTCACAGTTTCAGAGGTTCCAATTGCTGATCATTTGAACCCATTTGCTTTTAGGCCTGTGGCAGGGCAACACATCACGGCAGGAACATGTGGGCTCATGGACAGTGAAAACCAAAGAGGAAGATACTGGGATCTCATAACCCCTACAAGAGCGTGCCCTCAGTGGTCCGAAGGTCTGTAACTGTCAGAGCCCATACCTCTGACAGTTTTTGCTGCCTCCCAGCACCAAGCTGGGAACCAGGACTTTAAAATATATGCCTTTTCAAGATACTCGAGGTCCCAAGTATAGCACTAAATCGCTGGTTCCCAAAGGTTCACGTTCATCTCACAATTCAAAATGTACTCAATCTGTCCCCAAGTCCCTTCATTCCCTTAATCATTCCAGAGTTTCTCAAAAGCCTGGGTCCAAAGTTACCACTGAGACTCAAGGCAAATGCAGCTGTAAAGTTCCTGTGAACGCCAAAAAGAAAGTCACACTCTTCCAAGTAACAATAGTGGGACAAGTACAGGGTATACGTCCGCCTTCTAAAAGAAAGGAGGAAGAAAATAACAAGAAAGGATTGAACCACAGCAAGACTGAATCCAGCAAGGAAAATAATAAGTCTTAAGTCTCTGCATTGAGCAGCCACAGCACACTGCATCAGGATAGAGGCCCCCAATGCCTTGTGTAGCACTGAGTCCGTGGTTTTGCTGGTTGCAGTTACATGGCCACTCTCTTGGGCCAGTTTTGCAGGAAAGCTGCAGCTTTGGCAGGTAGCCCATGTTCAGGTGCCTCGGCCTTCTTGGGGTCTCCACTGTGGCCTCAGTCTCTCCAACATTGCCATCTCCTTCTCATTCTATTCTTTACTGTCTCACTGATTCCTTTAAATACTGCAACACACTACGTGGACTCCGTGCTTTTGTGTGAAGCGGTGATGGAGTCTTCCATGTTCTGCAGGCCTGAAAACCAGTATTTGGACAACATCAGAGTCAGCTGTTTTTGTTTGCAGGAGCTGTGTCTGAGACAGTTTGGACTGTAGCTGCACTGGTCTCTGTGTGTCTTGCCTTGTGACTCAGGTCATTTTTTATCAAAGATCTTTGAAATGAAGTTTCATTTCAGTTCCTCCAAACCTATGAGGCATGAGGTGGCCTTTCCAGACCCTGAGATGCCCTTGAGGCATCTTCTCCCTGCCCTGGTTCCAAGCACTTAGAGTCTTTCTGCTCACACTAATCACTTCATGCCCTAAACCTTACCAGTGCTTCTTTCCTAGCCAAGAGGGAAACCTTCCTGCTCTTTTAGCTCTGTTTCTCTTGGTTTCTAATTCTTACTGTAAATTTGGCTAAAAACAGCCAGTAATACCCATGCCGCATGCCAAGTGTGTTGGTGCTTTGAAATTTCCTCTGCCAGATAGACAAGTGCACCGCCTTTTTACTCATCCAGCCACGGAGTCTCAGGGCAGCACAAAATGCATCTATGTCAACTGCCTATGTGTGCCAAGGTCAACTCTGGTTCAAATGCTAGCAAAATCCTCCTTTCCGTCTGCACCCTCACCAGCAGGGCCTCTCCTGTCTGCATGTCCATTAGCACACTGGTCTCCTGGGCCCCACTCTAATTAGAGCATGTAGGCTTTTTTCTGGCCTATGTCTTCAAATTCTTCCAAATTTTTCCTTTAAATCTATTCCAAAAAGCATCCCAGATCATCTCAGGTGTAGCTATAGTGACCAGTCTCACTTTGCAGTACCAACTTTTTTGTGTTATTCCATTTTCTGATACTATAACAAATATGTGAAATAGTCAATTTATAAATAGAAATGTCTTACTTTCAGTCAGAATTTCAGAGGTTCCAGTTTGTAGTAACTAGACTCCAGTGCTTTGGAGTGGGACAAGGTAGCATGGCGGAGGAAACGAAGTCCTTCATGGCCAGGAAGTGAAGAGAAAGAGTGAGAGCCTAGGGTCCCGGCGCTCTTTCAAAGGCATGTCCCCAGTGACCTGCTTATCTTCCACTAAGCTCTAAAGTTATTTCTTAATAAGTTTCCACTATCTCCTGATAGCAGCAAGCTGGGGACCATGGATTTTACCCATAGCCCTTTGGACAAGAACCAAGATCAAAATCACAGCAAGGAGTAAAATAGGACAGAGCCATAAAACTCCTCTTGATTATTTTTCTCTGATAGCTTTCTATAATTTATATTATTTAGTAAAAAATACAGAAGGAAATTATTGTATAGTATATACTCAATGTAATTATTGTTGATGTCATAACTGAGAGAAATATCCAAATACCATGAAATCTTAAGCAATATTTTTGTATGGCCTCATTTTGCTTCCCTCCAGAAAATAGGCCTATATAATTTTTCAAGAAATTATTGAGATAGCAAAGTCTCTTTATATTCAATTAACAGTCTGAGCCACACATGAGTTTTAAACAGAAGAGCATTTAAATTCATTCATCTACTTATCACTGTAAAACTTTGAATCATAGTAATTTTCTCCAGATTTTCACTATTTAAGACTCCTATGAGCATGTTTTCTTCTATGTATTAATATTATAACTAATGCTGAGTTTCTGTGTTTACCCACAGAACATTTTGGTTTTGATTAATGGATTTTGGTGCCACATTAATATTATCATGCCTAATTTGAAGTGTTAGCCTATTTCTCATCCCTATAACTAAAAATACTTTGACACGTTATTTCATCCTTATTTGTCCTTGAATATACAGTAAGATAAAAATTGTAAAAAATATTCTTGAAAATTAAAATAAACTTTTAGTATTATTTAGAAAACATATCACTTCCATTTAAAGCTATTTAAGATTTCAACAAGTGATAAATCTTACACAGATCTCCGAGGTGTAGAGGTTACAAAAACCTCCACAAAATTTAGATGTGTAGAAGTAAGGTATGACCCGTTATACTACCATTGCATTCTAGAGTAAGGGAAATGTTTCCTGGAAATTTCATACAGAAATCTGTGATAATAAAAAGAAAAAATTACTAAATGCTTTTAGTTTAGGAAAATATATTTTATTGTATTTTTAAAAATAGAATGCATGTTTGTATTGACAAAACCATGCCAAGGAGAAAGAAAAGAAATAACTTTAGCAGTAGATGTTAAAAACAAAATATGCTTCTTTTTATTTTGAAATTATCCTTATAACGTTTCTTTACATTGCTGTCCAATTTATAGAAAGACATTAACCTTCTTTAAAATTGCAAGGTAAACAAAGTTTTGGACAGATGCTTTCACAGTCACTAATGTAGCCATCATTTAGTTTTTTTAATGCCACCTTGCAGTTAACTACTCTACTCTGTCAATACATAAACACTTAGTGAATCATTCTACGTAACTGGCATTTTGTGGCTTTATTAACAGTATGACAATTTTACAAACTGAGATGTTAATCAAAGCACAATCAAGCATAAAAAGGAAACTGACAAAAGGACCCCAAATTAGATTAAGCATTGTGCCTGGCACAGCTGAGTGTCTACTCCCAAATCTTATAGTTCCAAGATGGTAAGTTAGCCATATCACACGTAGTGGGGCTTGGGTTCTTCATCTTTGGAAGAGGTATGAAAATCACTTTCTGGCAATGCCGTGATAAATGATTCTTCTTATAGCAATTCCATATGTATGGCGATTTCATTTATCTTGGTATCGATGCATCTAGGATTAGTTTGATTTCACAATCTACAGAGTTTCCACTATTTCATGAGTGGCACATACATGGTAACATTTGTCAAGCTCTTCAGTGCCCGCATGAGAACTTCCCTAATGTCAAAGTGACCTCTTCTGATAAGCTTTGATGCAATACCAAAATCCTTTTCTGTAACTATGAATTAGAAAAAAAAAAGTCTAGTTAATAATTCTATTAAGCCATGATAACTTCCTATAAAGTTTCTTCATTTCTTCCTAAACAAAACATTTTATTTTAAAGTAGAAGTAATGTTGAAGAAAAGATATTATTGTATTAATTTCTAACTTATTCCTCATTCTTCCTAAACGATTTTCTTATTCTGTATTTTCTAAAGCTCAAAAATATCGTTGTGGGTGGAATTCTTTGTATTGAGCTGTCAGAACTCTATTTCTATAGACTTTAAAGGGGAAAAGTGTATTTTCTCACGATACACATATAGATAGCGTATCTGTGGAGGAGTAGGGGCGGCTTCATGCAATGCTGATTTCAGGATGTCAAACAATGTTGGTGGGATTCTGACTTTCTCTTGCTATCTCTCATTTGCTTCCCTGGAGTTTTCTAATAAAGTACCTCCTTTAATAAAAGCATTCTCTTTCCTTGTAATAAGTATAAAGCCACACAAGTTCACTCCTGTATCCATCTTTGTATGCCCGAAGAGAGTGTCATCCTAGGTCCGCTAGTCACTTATGGAACTGACTCAGCATCACCCTTGCAGCAGTTTACTACCCTCACTACGAACAAAGAAATCCATGTTCACAGAATAAGAGAAAAAAATTGTCACTCATCCTTCTTTGCTTTCTACTTTCATTGTTTTGTATTTTGATTAAACAATAAGATTTTTAAAACTATTTATATACATGTAAAAAGCAACACTGGGAGAACAGGACTTCCTAAACCATTTACATTACCAATCGATCTATGACTATTTATCTTTGTAAAATATGGGATTATAAAGGTGAGGCTGTCTTACTGTCGCGACGCACATCCTGCCTTGCATTGCTGAAGGTAACGCAAAATGTAAAAATAAAAATCAGTCACAGGTTGAGTTTATAAGTAAAAAGTTTAAAACTTGCATATCACTTGAAGACTATAGAGCCATTTTAGTATATAAATAAATGTCCATATATATGTCAAAATAATATTAAGTCAACTTTTTAAAATCTATAGCAAATTAGGAGTCCTCAAAATCACAGGGTAAAGAAGCTCAATTTCAGCAATTATGATGCCAATGTAATGCCAAAGAAGACGGGCTTCCTCTTAATCCTGTGGTTTATAGAGTCAAAAACTATAAATGTGAAAATAGGTTCCATCTTTTTCAAAACTCTCATGATACAGACTACAAATCAGAAACCGAAGGAATTCCAATCTGGCAACAACATGAATAAGAGACTTGAGCTAAAATGGGAATATATTTTAGTCCTATTCATTTTTTTTTTAAATTTCATGAATGCTCTTGTATGCTAGCAAATCAAAGTGAACCCAAAGGATAAGATTTTGCCTTCACAGATCTTATAATCTAGAAGTGGGTACTGTAAAGCAAATAGGCAGTAAAATGTTTTCTTGAAATTTGTCATCATGAAGTTTACTGTAGTTAGAAAACACAAAGCCAGTTTCCAGAAAGACTATGGAAGCTCATTTTTTCAAGGAAGGCAAGAAGGATAGTAGAATAGCCGAAGCAGTATGGAGTCAAGAGAGCAGTACATATTTGAAGAGTGGAATGAAGTCAATACTAAACAGTAGATAATTTATAACAAGTAGAAGTTAAAATGAATAATCATGACTGAGTTGTTGAACGTGCCATCATTTTTTTTCTCTAGGAAATTTTACTGGAAAATATGAAATGAAATTCTCAAATGGGATATAAAATCAGCCTGAAAATTCACAAAGTCCCTAAGAAGAGAGATGTAGATGTTAAACTGACAAAACATGATAATATTAGGAGGCAGTGAAATTATTTGTGCCACCTAGAAAAGCAGGCAGCAACATTGAGAAGGAAAGAAAGGATGAAAAAGAAATAAAATAAAAAGATGAATTCCCATGTGCTTACACACCCACATATACTCTTAGATAAATTGTACTACTAGTTTTAAATAATGTTTCCAACACTAATATTTTCTAGGATTACCTGCTTTCTGCATTGCCCTGATAGTAAATGCCAGTATATGGTTTCTTGAGATAAGCCATCATTTTTCTTTTCATTTGAAAAAGAGGTCAATCTTTTAATATTTCTATTGTTTAATAATCAAGTGGGTGGATATAGACTAACTTTGATTAATGGGTTTTAACAACACCATAATTATGTTGTCGAACTTGAAACCTCAGTCCATCATTCAGCCAGGTATTTTCAGTTCACGCTTCTGAAATAGAATTCGAAGGTCAGATGAGGTTAGATGAAGGACAGCAAGAAATAGATTTATATCTCCTCCCCAAATTTTATTCCAGCTCTGATTAATGATAACTGAAACCAAATTCTAAAGGTTGCTAAATTACATGTGGTTCCTATCATGAGACTCAGGGTCCTTTATGATCTGAATGCAGGGTTCGTTGCTGGCCTTCTCCTCTCTATTTCTGGATATAGAACAATAAAACCACCAAACTCACTGGGCACCATGATTCTCTTGGCTGTTAGTCAGCATGGATCTTCTCACTCCTCCTACTTCCCACAGAATCAGCTCACAGAACATATTATCTTAAAATGACTCTTAGTTCTTCCAGGCATAGGTTACTCTTCCTTCCTTTCTGTTTGCACACCATGCAGAGAATAAATCACTTTATCTTTCTTAGTACTCATACCATTCTGTTTCTTGAAAGATATTCCCATCCCATACATTTAGTAAAAATAGAGAAATTGGTCAACTATAGTCATTTTTTGGTTATCAATAGGGAACTGGCTCAGGGACCCCTTTGAGTGCCAAACTCAGAGATGCTTAAATCTCTTACGTAAAATGGTGCATTTGCATATAACCTAAGTCCCTTCTCCTGTATACTTTAAATTATGTCTAGATTACTTATAGTTCCAAATACAGTGTGAATGCTGTGTAAATAGTTGTAATAGTGTATCGTTTAGGGAATAATGACAAGAAATATATCCACAGTCATTGAATCCACATCCAATTCGCAGAATGCTTACCATATAGTAAGGGTCTGATCGCTGTGGATAGAATGAGTGAATTAATGCAAAAGAAAATGTAGTAAGAGTTAAAAGTTGCAGATTACAATCTGGAAGAGTGTGAGTTGATAGTCTCAGAGTAGAATTCATATATGTATATAGGTACGTGGACCACAAAAGCCTTGTAGATTTATGGCTCACAGAAAGCTTAGTTAAAGGTGAACAGAGTAGAAGAGAGCAATTATTTGTGAGGTTAAGATGTCTTCCTGGGTATTTAGTTACATTTAATGATAGCAGCAGTGGTAAAATTGAAGAAACCGGTGAGCCGTGCTCTAGGATTAGAAAGAAAATAATTCAGGAAAAAAAAAAAAAGTCATGTGTTTTAGCCTGGTCAAAATTAAGAAAAAATAATTCCAGAATTCCTCTCTTAAATAAATGCCACGTTTTCCAAAGAGTAAGACATCAAGTAGATATTTATCTTTCACGCAGAATACAGTCTCCTTCGGGTGGCTGATCAGTACACAGGAACAGCGATCCTTTTATGGAGCTTCTCCGAAGTGCAGGTTAGCATAAAATCAAACTGACATTTTGGAACCCTTCAAGGGATTTAATATCCCACTCTCTGCATCCGTTTTTTTTTTTTTCTTTTAATATGAAAACCACTCAAGTCTACTAATGTGCAGAAAAAACTAAAATACTTAATCTTTTCTAATGTGCCTGCTATAAACATGCTTTCTCACATATTGGTTTGAAAAGAACAGATGGTATAAGAGGGCTGGGTCGATACAGAACTATAATTTGTGAACTGCTCTACTGAAATTTATGGCAGAGAGATTAACACAGGCTTTTGTGCATCTGCCTAAGAAGGTCCACCACCGAATATCCACGCAGGGCTTTAGCTGTTAGGAAGGATAATCAGGAAGGATAATCAAAGCTTTTAAAGAATATATCAGTTTAGATTTTCAGATCATAAAAATTGTGTAGTTTTACTTTAAGAAGTTTTGGAAATGCAAGAATTCTTGTCACCTTGAAAGATGATGTTGATATCTCTGAGAGTATTGTAGCCTCACGATATGTCCATGTCTTCTAGTCCACCTCTTCCTCCTCTTAGTTCCATTTGAACTAAAGCTGCCACCTCAGCTACTTTGGTACATCCTCATGAAATACAGCCAATGATCAGAAACGAATAAAGTGTGTTAAGTATTTAACAGCATTTTTACCATATAGTAAGTGTGAATTGAATAGTGAATGTTGTGAATTACATGTTAATGTACTTAACTTCTTAGTTCCCCCTAAGAATAAATGCAGAAGGAAGTCATCGAGGTTATTTTTATGAAAATTTATCGGAGTAAGTTTGAATTATGGTGTACATAACATGGAGCATAAAATATACATTACTCACACGGTACAGTTTAAAATATGTTAATAAATATGTGTTTTGTATTGTAAAATAAAATATATTACAATATATCATACAATATTGTATGTGAAATACATTACAAAACATGTACATATACAAATGTATTTTATTAGAAGTACTATAAAATGTTCATCTTTGGGGGAATATTTTATCATGTACCTTATTTGTTTTCTTTCTCTCATGAATCACAATTTCGTAATGTCTACTTTTAACACTTTAAGCAATTATTTCATATAGTCTGCACAACTGTAGAGTTATCTGCATTTATAAGGTTAATTCAGTGCTAAAGACTGTTATGGCTAGAGTCAGAAATGCAACATGTCTTTGTCTGTAGTGCAGGTAATACCTTCATTCTTGCAGAAGAACAAGAATCATAAATCATCCACCTTTCCAAGTACACTAGGATACAGTGTATATTAAACATAATAAATAAATGGAGCAAAAAGATTGTTCCTCTATTTAAGATTTCTAGACTGTTTTCTTCACTGACATATTTTCAGCTGTCATTAAATGTCACTAAGAGAATGAATTCAAGCACATAGCCCTGAGAATTAATGTCTTAGTTAGTGTTTTAAAGGTTAATTGCATTCTGCACGTAACATGAAATATAATAATAAATAAATGTGTAGATAGGAAAAAAGAGAAAAAATATATAGAGAGAGGTAGAGAGGAAGACAATTTCATTGTCAGCCAATCATTTCCTAACATGATCTAACTTTTGTTTATATATAGATTATCTGCAGTCTTTTGAATATGCCTCATTCTCTGTCCACATACCTTCTCTTTACTTGTTAAAATTCGGAACTGATTTGATACTGCTCTCAAAAGATAACACACACACCTGTGCACCCTCACAAAACATCCTCCTCATCGTCTTCATCATGATATATGCTCTTCCCCACTATATCAGCCCCAAGGAGGTTGTATTTTGTAGTGCAATGGTAACTTTTTATTTGTTATTTTACTTCCTCGTCTCTACTACTGGCCTTTGCACTCTAAGGAAACAAGTTGTGTCTTGCTATCAGTTTGATATCTGGAAAATGCCATACTGTGAAAATCACACTAGGCAAACAAAACAAAAATGAAGTGTTTGGTAAATAAATATTCTAATTTAGCATGTTTCTTTTTCTTTTTTTGTTTGTTTTAAATAATTATACATGCACAAGAAAGTCCAAAATTTATATAGAAAAATATTACCCAGTTTTCTCTAATGGTTTTGTCCTACAAAAACAGCAAAACAGCATTGAATGACTACAGTAAGCAAGTTAGTACGACAAATACTGAGAAGAGGTTTTTACCCTTAAATTGCCATTGTCTTTGAAGTTCCAACAGAAAGGATTACTGTGGGTTTCATTTAAATTGTGGTTGTAATAAGTTTCCATGAATGCATAGACTTATTTCAGAGACCAATACTATTTATGTATAAACTTAGCAGTGTGTATGCTCTCACTGCAATATAGTGAGAATATATATGCCTATTTTCTTTCTTATGTGTATTGTTGTTCACTCATATCTCTGTGTTAGTTTCTTTCTGAGTTCTGAATTTCATTTATTTATTTTATCTTATTTTTATGGGGGAGTGTTGGGGATCGAATTTAGGGCCTTGCACTTGCTAGGCACATGTTCTACCACTTGAGCTAAATCCGCAACCCACCTGACTTTCATTTAAAGATCCTCTGCCATCCATTTTTGTAGCTATTCACATAATTATCAGTCTCTTTCTTCCTTTGATCTTAACATTCATATGTATTACACGTTTTTGAAATAAGACTTCCTTTAACCTTCACAACCCTTTCTTCATTGAATAACCTAGGCCATTTCATGCAATTTTGCCTCCGGGAACTATGCAATAGACTAGAACAGAGGAAATAGCAAAATATTCCTAGATTTTAATTTTCCAGAGCCTAGTCACCTAGAGAAATGTAAAACAATCATGACATAAATAAAGTATTGATGATGATACAGAGAAAAAAATGAATCAAATAATATTTCTCCACTTCCCTCCAAGACCGGGACAGTCTCCTCTAGATTTGAGAAAATATAGAAATTTCATGGGAAAATAAGATATGCAGACAATTCTTATAAGACTAATTAATTTTAGAGATGAAGAAAATTTTACATGATTAACTGGGTAGAGCCAAGAGGGAGGATGTAGCTACACTGCAGCATAGAATTTACTGCAAGATATTGCAAGGAATGTGTAGGCACACTGAATCTTCTGCAGTGATTCCTGGTTTTTAGCACTAAATGGAAGGCAAAAATGATTCAAATACATACATTAGAGCCAGGGAGTGGTCAATGTATCCATGAAAACTTAAGGAGCCGAAAAGGTAGCAAAGTCCAATACTTGCGTAGCATTTTGTGTGCACTGATGACAAAGACAATTATGAGCATTTCGGCCAAAATATACTCTGGCAATTTGACTTGCAGAGTAAGACTTCTTACCGCTCCCTGCTTATCCCCTGACACAGTTCACACACTCATAACTAAGCCTCAGAGTGAAGTCTGCCTCCGTATTAAAATTTTATTTCTGTCTTGTAAGCAGAATGAAGATTCAAAATTAGCATGAGATGTGTACATGGTACATATATTGATCATTTTTCTTACTTAACAAAATGAGGTTTAAAAATGAAAAGATATGAATTGTTTCATTTTAGCATAAATAGATAAAACCTCATATTCAAAACAATGATAAAGAAGGCTCCTGAGAGTGGTATGTTTGGAAGTCTGTGTTTAAATCTAAAATATTAGGAAACACTACCTATAGCCATAATAATTGTTAAAAATTGTTTACTTCCAAATTTTGTCACCATAAAACAATGACTTAGCAAAAAGACTGAAAGTAAAGATTTAATTCTGAAAAGAGGAAAGTTTTGAGGAATTAGGTATTGAAATAACTAGCATATAGTTATAAAAGATGTCAGGTCTTCAAAAACAAGCCTGAAATAAGAAATGGAAGGAAAAAACGGAAACAGAGCTTTTGTAAATAAGGAGGGAGGAGGGAGGAAGGGAGGGAGGGGAATAGGGAAAAAAGAAGCAACAAGATATATCATGTACAGGTACAAATCCCCAGTAATGAATATTAGCACTATGTATATCTAAAATGTACCATTAAAATAAAATAATTAAAAAAGAAGCTTGTCCTGCTATGTGATACCAAAATACTACAATTTTATTCTAATCGGGCAAACGCACATAATCATGCTCTATATAATTAGCCATGTTCCACATGTTGCAAACCAATTACAAAATCGCAAATGACAACAAAATAATATTAGTACCAAGATGGTTTCTGCATTGTTGTTCATTTTTAGAACTGAAGGACGTTAGGCCTTTTATTCAATTAATTTTGTGTCTAAGAGGTCATCTTAAATTCTTTAACCATTTTTAATTGTACCCTGAAACCACTTCTGTTGCTACATTCTAGCAGACCAAGGTGTCATACTGGTATCATTTGTCCATCTTGGTTTTACTACAGTTAGGTTCTCCTACTGGGTCTTGCTACACTTTACCCTCAGGCTCTACTTCTGAGGCTACCTGGGAGAGTGAGTTTGGTTTTTTTGTTTGTTTGTTTGTTTGTTCATATTTTGGGTGCCGGGGTTTGAACTCAGGGCCTTGTGCTTGTGAGGCAATCAATCTAACCACTGAGCTAAATCCGCAGCCCAAACAAGTATTTTTGCTATTTTAAAAATATATAATTTAGTGATCCTTAGTCTATCTCCATCATTTTGCCTCTGCTATCTCGTATTTTGACCCTTGATGCCTATTACACATTCATCTGTACATCTGAACAATGCTTGTGGAACTCATTTAAATTATTTTCTGCAAAGGTCCCTCAGCCAGTATGTACTCCAACCGATACAAATATACCACGGAAGAGTGAAGAGAAAAAATAGCCAACATAAATTAGAAAATTGTAAAACTCAGTTCTAGTCAAACTCCTGAACCTAATGATATAATTCACATAACTGTGTTGTTTTATCTTCATGAAAATATCAGTCACCACTGCAAATATAATCCTGTTTAATTTACATGTACTTCGAATGTATTGAAATAACTAGCCAAGAAACATATCACTAAAAGTGTAACAGGTGAAAGTTTGAGAAGACAGTGAGTGAAGATAAACACTTTGTATAGAATGTTAAGGAGATTGGCTGACAGTTAATCTCTCCGTAGCTCAGTAGTTCACTAATGCAAGCAATCCAGGGATTTGGAATGTGTATATATCTGAAGCTTACAAAAATGATTCCATGAGTGAGATTCAAGCTTCTAATGGCCAACAGAATAATGGCATTTACTGAAATTAGGCGTTAATGGAACAATTTAAACTGGCTTGCAAGGATTTTTCTTGGTATTATCAAAACTAGTTGATAACTTAGAATAAATTGATCACTTAATTGCAGATCATGTTACAGGACTGTATCTCTAAAACTTAACATAGATTTACACGACAGAGAAAAGATTTATATTTCTTTATAAATGTTCACAAGTTTCATGTAACCTATTGCTCTCTTTCTGGATTTTAGCAACTTCAAATATGTTCTGAGTTATTCCTTCAGTAAGTTCATTGTCCGTTTCTCATGGTTACGTTTATAAATTTGACTCTTGATTGTTGCTAGCTGACCTCAATGCCCCAAGTCCTGGAGACATATAGTTGAATATTTGTGGATGCTATAATTTGAAAATCACAAAAAAACAAATTAAAAATTACTTCCCCCAAGAAATATTCAGCTAAACTAACAGTAGTGTAATATTCATATGGATGTTATATCCAGTGATAAAACTAGGCAATCTATTATTTATTTATATAAAAATATGTAACAGAATGAACATAATACTGTACTTCAAAATATCTAAATATTTAAATAATTCAATATGTTAAATATTATTACTTTTGGAATTATGAACTTAAAATATTATTTAATTCAATAATCAGAACTCTTCTAATATTTCAGGTTGGTTTTGAAACAGTATATACTGGTCGTTTAGTTAATATATTACTTTCTTAATTAAAGGTAGTAGTAGGTTTTTTGGCATTCAACTTTGGGGACTTAAATGCCTTTCAACTTTAGAACAACTTTGAGTTCCATGTTAAGCACTAGAAGGAAAAAAAAAAAGCAGACATTTTTGTTTACTACTGCCTTTCCTTGCCACAAATACAGAAAATGTGTGCTAAGAACCAAGGTCATGGAAAGAGGAGGTGTCCTGTGCTAATTGTATATATCCTGGCTCTGAGAGCCCTCTTCAATCTGTCACCATGCCATTCAAGGAATTCACAAGTAATTCTTTGCCACGCAGTGTGGCGCCATGAATGTGATGTATTATTATCACTTCTTCCTCAGGAGGCCTTTGGATCACCCTGAGGTCACGGGCCATCCAGAATTTCACCTGCACTCTCCCCAAAGGCCAGTCTGATGCTCACCCTGCAGATGTCACAGCTCCAGCCCATCTGTGTCTCTTCTCACTGAAAAGGGTTGAAAGATCCAAGATTTCATACAGCTGTATGCTTATTATGAATGGGAGATACATCACTTTATATTCCAAATGTGATAGGTAAAATTCCAATTTCCTGAGCTCAAAATTAGTGAATTATTTTGCATCGATTTCACATTTATGTGAAATATTAACTATGTGTCCGAATCCTAGAACATGTTTTTCTCTTATTTAACTCATAAAATTCCATAGTTTCTTCTCATTATGAATCTAAAGTCTTTACGCAAGAGTTACTTTAAATAGATAAAATAATATTTTTAATGAAAGAAGGAAAAGCGTAACGGTCAGGTTAAAGAGCAGTAGAATTGTTCACGAATCACAGCTTCTGACCCATTTTGTCAAGTGCGCACGGGTTTTATTATCTTTCTCTCAGGTTAACAAAACTTTGTCAGTTGAATTCATGAAGAAGAATTTCATTCACTTTAGAGAAAAGCACTGTCCAAGAGTTTTTGCAAATACATTCTTTAGCAGAGAGATGCAGGTAAACAAGGAGGCATTTGCTATTTTCTTTATCAATTCAATTTATCATCACTTCATTGCTTTCTGTTCTATAGCTGTAGATAAAGCGTCACATTCGTTGAGTGTTTTTGTAAACTACGAAATCCAGAGATCAACATCTAAATTCAATTTTTCAAAATATCTGCCAAGTTTTTTTATTGTAATTTATTATCAGTCATAAATCACTTTTGGTCTATCAAATTAAAGCATATTCTGATGATATTACACACTAATTTATAAACCTCAGAAAATATTATATTCTAAAGACTTTTTGATGACTCAAAAAATGTTCATAGAATGTTAAAACCTCATTTTAATTTTTTTAATATCAACACATTAGCACTAAAGCTTATTTCTACACTAATAAAAATAAAATACATTACTTTGTATCATTGGATAATGTCATATCTGCATTGAAATATTAGAAATTTGTTGTCTACTCCCGTATGTGAAATTAGGCTAATTTACCTTAAATGTAAGCTACCTACCAAAAGTTCCAGAATGTGATACCCCAAAGAAGAGTTCCTGGTGTATTAACCAAAGATTCATACATTGCATAGGATCAAGATAGTAATTTATCAGAGTGGAATGTCACAAGAACAATAACAAAACAGCCATAAGACTAACACAAAATTGATGCATTCATTTAATATCTACTGATTCTATTTGCTAATTGTGATTTCAGAGTATTATTATATTTTAATTTTTGAACCCATGAAATTTCCAGATTTATCTTTCCTTTCAAGTAGAAAGTAGCTTATACAAACATACTTCTACTAAATTGATGTAATTATGCAAACAAAACATTGCCATAACTTAAAATGATTGTTCTATTTTTTTGCATAATGAATGAAATGAATATATGACATTTCAATACCTTTATCTATGTTGTACAGTAAGTATTTAATTAGTCACTATGAAATAAATATTTCTCTTTCAAAAATAAATTAAACATGAGAGGTCCTTCGAATCACTACCTTGTTATGAGAACCTATATTTATTCTCCTTGATTGTAAATGCCCCTCCGTAATTCAATAAAGAAGATTGATTTATTTCAGTATCTGACACCACGTCTAGAATATAGGATCCATGAGTCAGTGCATATATCAGTTTTAATCACTATGTTATGCTCAGTGCCAAGATTGGTGCTCAATAACCAGATGTTGAATGAATAAATAAATAAATGAAAGAACATGACAATTACATGTGTATGCACATATGCTTACATATGTAAGCACATTTAGGCCTATATTAAAGTTAGTGTGCTCAACTGATCTGTCTTTTCAAATGCAAAATAAATCATTCTAAAACACAAAATTAGATGTAATTGATTTAAAAATTTGACTACATGCTTTGTGTATTATTGTGGTGAAATTCCATGATTCGTGAGTAAAATAGCTATAATTTTCAAGTGTTTTATTCTAAGTTGACAGATCAGGAAAAAAAAAAGAAAACAAAGTATCAGAAAATATAACTATGTTTGTTAGAATATGAGGGTTCACAGTAATTTTTATAACAGTCTCAAGTGTTCCCATCTAGCAGTGGGGACTGAATACCTGCTCCTCAGTCTTGCCTGGCCTTTCATGACTTGTTGGGCACAGCGCAGTGCAACTTCGGAAATCAATCAGAGCACACCATGTAACTCCCAATATGTTTGGTGACACAATTGTTCTTTGATCCCTAAAATGTAATCCAAAATATCTGTGGACAGCCCACTGAGAAAAGACCCATCACATGAAGTACTCACAAGTAGGTGCTCAGGCCAACAAACTTGGATGTATCCAAGATCTAACCCTTTGAGGCCTTCCTCTAGACAGGAAAGTAGGCTGTCTTCAAACAAATCCAGTGCCCGCCTTTTGAATCATTTCCAACACCAATACCCAGCCATTGAGAAACATAGATAAGACGTCATTTGTTTTGTCTTAATTCTTGACTACAAAATTTGTGAGTACACTCAAAGGAAAAAGTGTTAGTTAACCAATTTTGTGATCTGTAGTTGTTGCTGAAGAGTATTTAAGAAT
>PVJO010022223.1:0-28421 GCA_004026905.1 Hystrix cristata | reverse complement strand
CCCTTCCCTCTCCCCTTCCAGCGCCTGTTCCCTACCCCATAAAAACCCCACACTCCTGTGGTTCGGGGCCATTACTTCTGCCTCCTAGGTGTGAGGGGTATGTACTGGCCCAGAGCTCTGTTTAAACAATAGCTTGTTGCTTTTGCATCGAATCTGGTCTCTTGTCGTTCTTGAGCGCCGCTCTCCCTTGTCCCGGGTACGTTGGGGAAGGTTTCAGCCTTAACAGGGGCAAATGGGGATATAAAACACAGAACCAAGTCAGGTAACCAGAAGGAAAATAATACCAGAAAAGAAATCAAGGTAAACACTAAGGGTCAGAACCGGGACCTGAGGAAAAGAGACGCTGAGTTAGAAGAGGAAGTGCCTGAGTTTAGTCTGGCATGACCTCAGGCTGAAGAACAAGGTCCAGAGAAATTTTGTGTTGCCTCTCTCTAAAAACTCTCCCAAATCCCCGTCCTTAGCATGAGTTGGGACTCCTTCCCCAGGCTCTCAAAAGATCCTATGAAAACCTCTGATGCAACATGCTGCAGTTTTCCAGGGACATGTCTCAATTTTCAAAAGGTTTAAAAAGTTTCAAAAAGAAGAACATTTTGCAATACATGTAAATCATATGAAATGCAGATTTCAGTCTCCATAAACAAAGTTTTACTGCAACACAACCACATGCATTCATTCATTAGCATCCATTGCTGCTTTCGTGATATCATACGGCCTGTGAAACCTATGGTGCTTATTATCTTGTTCCTCACAGCAAAAGCTGGCCAGTTCTTGCACACAGCAGGCCACAAGACAGGAAACACAAGATAAATGTTTGATTATGATTATTTGACCCTCCATCCAACTCCAGCCCTGTTTAATCTCACTACTATTCAGATTTTCCTGGTAGGAGACTCTTCTTATCCCAGCAATAAACTTTGTATTCTAGCTCCTTGAAGCACTTGGTTCCCAGTGAGAACCCAATTAAATCTTCCCAAATAGGTTGGTTCCGGTCTGTCTGCATAAGCATTTCTAAGTTGGTAGTTCTATGGAATTTGACCAAATGTACTACTAAAAACAAAATAAAAGGATTCCACTACAGAAAAAGATTCCTACTAAACAGGCTTAATCAATGTCGAGCTGAACAACTATGCATTCTTCTTATCATACAACTCTTCAGGGCTTTTAAGATGCTAAATGGTCTCTGGGAAGCTTCAAGATGGGGAGCATTTCCTAAACTTATTTGACTATAAAGCCTTTTTATCAAAATAGGATCTTTGCAAATATAACTAAGACTAGGTTGCCTGTGAGTCCTAATCCCAGGTAACTGATATGGGTGTCCCCAGGGCAGAGGGAGACTCAGGCACAGACATGCGCAGAAAGATGGTGCTATGAAGACAAAGGCATGGACAAAGAGATGTGGCCACCAGCCCTGGACTGGGGCAGCTGCCAGGGCTGAGGCAGGAGAACCCTGCCCCGGGGCCTCCAAGATAACTTGGCCTTGCCAAGCCCTGAGCGTCAGGCTTTGGGCAGCACCGTGGAGGGTGCAGGACAGTTTGATCGTCCTCCCTGAGGGACTCTGCCAGCAGCTGCTGGCTGTGGGAGTGTGGGAGGCAACCCATTCTAGGATTCACAGTCAAAAAGAAGTAAAACCCTAACAAACACATGTTCAAGGCCACCCAGAGAGTTCATTGCTTGGGCCTAAATTATTTGACTTAACTTTGACCACACTGCATTATCACATGATAAAATGGGACCCCTGCTCCCTGCTTTGGACCACTTTATGTAGAGTCACCCTTTCTTCAGATGTACAGCAGCATTTAAATTAATTTACTTGATTTATTATTTCAGAAAGTTTGTGGGGCATTTTCCCTGATCACAATGTTAACAAATTATCACTCACATAAATTGGAAAACAAATAAAAGAAAAACAATAGCCATCCATATTCTATTACTCGGCGAAAAGCAAACTTATCTCCTTCGAGTCTTTGTTCTTCCTTTTGTCCTTAATGTTGGTGTTGCTCAAAAGACTCAGGAGAGGGCTTGACGGAAGCCCCTGCACAAAGTAGAGCATTTGGGAGACTCTAATTAATCAGGCTCACCTTGTCCTCTTTGCCCAAAACCAGTGGAGATGAGTGAGAGACAGCTTATTAAAAGCTTCAGTTAAGAGACCTATTTTCAGCTCATTTGCTCAAATCATCTTCCACCCCTTGCCTTCGTGTCCTCACGAGGGGCACCAGGGAGCGCGGCAGCATGCAGCCATTTAGTGAATTGCCAAGGTGAGTGAACACAGCGTCCCCCAGAAGCCACGCCTGCCCCCTTTCCATTGAAAACGGAAAATTCTGTTAGGAAAAATTCAGCACATATGGGATCCCTACTCTGGTGCTAGGCTCAGTGCTGAGCTCCTTTCATCATTTACTGACTCTTCACCATGACCCTAGTCCCAGTTTGCAGATGAGAATGTCAAGGCTCAGTGAGGCGGGCGAATTGTCCAAGGTCCCACTAAGTGAGTGGTTGGTTCAAGCTTGTATGCAGATTTCTCCGGCTCTTTCCTTGGTCAGCTACACTGATAGATTTTTGCCTTGGCTGTGAACTGACAGAATCAAAGGATGAAGAACAGAGGGGCCCTTTCCTGTGCTGGGTTTAAAACTGTTCAGAAACGCACAGCTCAGATTGTCTAAAGGGGACTGGGGAAACAACCAAATTAACTGAGATCATCACAGGGTAGATTACTTCTTAATAGACTCATAAACCCTCAGGACATGGCCTCGATACAGCCAGACTCTCACACGCACTTGTACTTCATCCCCTGATACAACTGAACGTCTAATTCCCCACTACATCTTTGATGAGTTTGCATCACACAGTCCTCACTTGCTTGAGGATCTGGGCCGTCAGGCACGGGCAGAACACAGTTCTGCAGCCCCAGGCCATGGTTTGCTCCATCTGAACTTCAGCTCCCGTAGCAAGGTCGGCAGCAGAGCCTGGGAACAGCGTCCAACCGCATGCTCGCTCTTTCCCTGGAACAGAAGTGTGCCGAGTTTCTTAGAAACACTATTGGTGGGAGGGAAGTGAAGCCCAAAGACCTAAAAATCCCATCTGCTAAATGTGAGGAGTGTTTTCAACTCAAACAATTAAGCAAGGGCACTGGTACCCTGGGATACTACCTATCTTTATATCCAGACCCCAGCCTCCCTTCAATGCCCACCTCCTCCCTCCTGCTCTGCCTCACTGAAGTGAACCTGTAGCTGAGGCGCTCTTGACCCACAGTGTCCTCCAGGCCCCAGGTGAAAGGCAAGGTCCCTGCCAGCCCACTCTGGAGTCCAACAGGATCCTAAACTCACTTTTCCTGTATTGACAGGAAGGCAACAGACCTTTCTCCCAATACTGAAGCTTTCTGCATGGCTTTCCTTCCGAAGACAGGACAAGTGGCCCTGGGATGCCCGAGAGTGCCATCCTTACATGTGCCCAGGAAAGTGCTCACATGAAGAGAGCACCGGGGAGGTAACATGTTCCACCTCAACAGCTACTTGCTAAGTGGCATGGTGGGCACACAGCACAGGCCCGCCCCTGCCTTTATTGAGGTGACAAGCCAGTGGGAAAGACAGGCATGAAATGTCAGCAAAAAGAGATGTCACTAGGCATGGTGGTGCATGCCTGCAATCCCAGCACTCTGGGAGGCTGAGACAGGAGAACTGCAAATTCGAACCCCATCTGGATAATGTAGCAAGATCCTGCTTCAAGATACAAAACTAAAAGGAGCTGCAGTTGTAGTTCAGTGCAAAGTTTTTGGGTCCTATTACCCCCTCTCCACCATACCTCAAAGAGGGAGGAGGGGGAGAGGAACAAAGGAGAAAAGATGAGCAGAGTGGTGACACTTGTAATACTAGGAAGATGGGAGGCTGAGACAGGAAGATCACAAGTTAGAGCCCAGCCTGAGCACCATAGAGATCTAGCAAAACCCTGTCTTAAAAAAACAAGTGGTTAAGGCTGTAGCTCAGTGTGAAAGGCCTGGGATCAGTCCCCAGTACTAGAAGGGAGTGGGGGAGGGGGAGGGAGGGAGGGAAGAGTAATTAGACATTGCGGTAAACATTACGAAGGAAGGAGGAGAAGTATGAGGAATAGCAATGGGGAGAATACAGAACTTTACGCATACTTTAATCACTTCACTGTGACTGCCAAGAGGAGGCTGGATGGGGAGACCAGAGGCCAGTTCAGAGCCATTTCATCAGCCTAAGGGAGTGATGAGCTGGGTGCGGTGGCGCATGCCTGTAATCCCAGCACTCAGGAGGCTGGGGCAGGAGGATCACCATGAGTTTGAGGCCAGCCTGAGCTACATAGGGAGTTGTAGATCGGCCTGAACTACATAGTGAGACCCTGTCTCAAAACAAAACAAAACAAAACAAACAGAAAACAACTAAGGGATCGATGATGGGGCTTGACCACAGGGCAGGTGGCAGAAGTAGGGCAATGTAATCCAAACAGATAAGGAAGGGAGAGCTAACTCTCATCTGGAATTGGACAAGATGATCTGAAATTTTGAGTCTACAAATCTTGAGCAAGACTGAGGGGCTTCAAAACCAAAACAGCAAGCTGAGGGGCAAGGCTGATCGTACCCCTTAATGAGGCACACCGGAGGAGCACTGCCCCCTAAAGTGTCTTCCCATGCGCGGTCTAAAGGAACTGAGGCTTTACTCTGGGAACCAACCTCCCTTATTAGGGTTTGCCCCTCTACACCACACCTGTCAGAGTCCCAGGATTCTCATGCTGACCCTGGCTACTACCTCATTTGCGATCTATGTATTTTCTTTTCAAAGTAGACCAAGGACATAGCCCAAGAATCAACGCCAAGCACCAAGTTAAAAGAGTAGGGATGAAAAAGGAAAAATAACAAAGTCACTGCATTTTCAAACATTAACCTTCTAAACATCTTTCAAGTTTGTATCCCCAAAAATGCCGTCACAGTATTTGGCTCCCCAGTTCTGTCTTGGCTGTAGGCTGCAGCTGTACGTGGGAGGTTGGCAAAGGCACAGTCCTGTCACTTGCCAGTTAGTCTTTTATGCCTGTGTGTCTGTCGCACTGCCCTGGATATGCACTGTCCATGTATGTGTATGTGATTACAAAACAATGACACTGATTCCCATAACCACCCGCATCCTGATTCCGATAACTTTATCATCACACCTGGTTTATGTGCGCATATTCTTTGCCACTGAACACCCAAGAAGGAGTCCAAAAACTATTTGAGTAGCTGTCCTGGTCATAAGAACATTGTGTGTTGTTTAATGGAAAAAAGCACACGCTTTGGAACGCACCACTTAGGGTCTCTGTGTTCCTGACAATTGATTCAACCTCTTAGACACAGTTTCTGCTCATGTGAAAAGGAAGAAACACAACTTCCCTAAATTGTGGGATTAGAATGAGAATTGAACAAAATCACTCATGAGAAAGTACCTGGCATGTACCAAGCTCTTGACAAATGCTAGACGGTGGTCGTAATGTTAGTAGGCTTTTCACCTTGTGGTTTTACCCATTTTAAACATATTAACATTTTCTATTCTTTCTATACTTTTAATAGGAACAGAAACTCAGCCAGGCCTTTTGAGCTTTTTTGATAGACAGGAAATTCTCAGAAAATATTGAAAAATATCCCAGGCCTTGTAATTTTGGAAAGAAAAGCAAATATAAAGAGGAGAAATACGGTAATTTTACATTTTGAATTTATAGACCAAACACCTTTTGGGGTGCACATACTGTCAAAAATGAGTAATAAAAATAAATTTTATTTAACTTCATATTTAACCAAATTTCCTTCATTAAAACTAAAGTAGCTCCAGTGACAATATGTAATTACTGAGAAAGAATAATTTCAACTGCAGTCGTCTAAGTGAAATTCCTGAATTTTCTGGCAATTGAACATAACATCTTTCAAAAAAGTTTTTCTTTAATTATGTCTTTTGCCATACTCCCACTAACATTTTGTGTACATTTCTGATTATAAAATGAACATATTTTAGCAAGGTATCAGGATATTAAGTAAATGAAGTATGGCTATTAAAATTTTATTATAAAATTTGCATTTTCAACGAATATTTGGTGATTTTGGAAAATGTCCATAAATTGTTTTCAGTATATTTACAGTGTAATTTCATTTTTATAATGTACATATAGTTTCACATATGCATATGATAAAATCTTGGAAGGACAGCGATTCATAATGTCTATAATAGTTATTTTGAATGATAGAATTGTGGTAAACACATGTTTCCCTCTTTAAGCTTTTGTCTTTTAATTGTACACCATAAATATCTATTACTTCCACAATGAGTTAAGAAAATATCCTTCTAAAAATGATTTATAAGTTTTTTCTATGTTCTTTATATCTTGGCAGAAAAGTAAGCGTAGATTTGTAGAAATCTTTCCCCCAACAATGCTACCTCCCTTATAACTACTTTCATTTTGTCCATTAGTGTGGAACATTCTGAATATTATGGAATCTAAGGAAAATAAGTGCCTGCTTGCAAGTGACTAGATGGATATATTCCAGATTTTAGGCCCTAAACCGTGTTTTCTCAAACAAATTAAAAAATTGACATGTGCAGCTCTGTGAAGAGGCCTACCGGGTGAGCAGAGAACTCAAGTGCAAAGTCTGGCCTCTACCTGGATACCCAACTACTCACAAACCCTGGTCCTCACCTGGGGCCTGAGGGAACTTTGCAACCCTTCAGCCTGGGAGGCCCTTCAGATCTCACTGACAGGTTACTAGAGTTTGGATAAAGGGCTCTGTTTCTAGCCCACATATCAATGTACCACAGTCCAGATGACTTAAACAACAGAAACTTATTTTCTCAAAATTCTAGAAATTGAAAGCCCAAGATCACACTGCCAACAGGATTGATTTCTTCTGAGGCTGCTCTCCTTGGAGTGGAGATGCCTGTATTCTCTGTCTTTTCCTGGTCTTCCCTCTGTGTGAGTCCGTGTGCTAATCTCTTAGAAGGACACGGTCCTATTGGATTAAAGCCCAACCGTATGACCTCATTTTACTTTAATCACCTCTTTAAAGATCTTATCTTCAAATGAGGACACATCCTAATGTCCTGAAGGTTAGCACTTAAACCTATGAATTCTGGCAGGTCACAATTCAGCCCAGAACAAGTTTCTAGCCAGGCGTGGTGGCGTGCACCTGTAATCGCAGCACTTGGGAGGCTGAGGCAGTACAACTGTCAGGAGTTCAAGGCCAGCCTGGGCCACATAGTGAGTTCAAGGCCAGCCTGAACTACATAGCAAGATCTTGTCTCAAAGAAAGAAAGGAAGAAAGAAAGAAAGAAAGAAAGAGAGAGAGAGAGAGAGAGGAAGGAAGGAAGGAAGGAAGGAAGGAAGGAAGGAAGAAAGAAAGAAAGAAAGAAAGAAAGAAAGAAAGAAAGAAAGAAAGAAAAGAAAGAAAGAAAGAAAAAGAAAGCCAACCCCTTCCCCAAATACCAAGTTTCTATCAAAGAAATGAACACAAAGAAATGAAAAATTGGAAGAAATATGTATGATAGAAGCAGAGGAGTTTAATGTGGTATTGTAAAAGATGTAATTGCCCGAAATTTTGTCAAAATATAGGTAGAACTCCATTCTCTTCACATTCCTTTGTAGCAAGACACTATTTAATACAAGTGCTCTTGGGCTGGGGGCTCTTTTGTGTAGTCTCCATCAAGCAGTCGTATCAGCTGCCAGCTCAGGTTCAATATTAGCACCATCCCCACTTTTATCCATTCAAGACAGGTTGCTTATGCACTTATTTGAATACCTAACTGCATTTGCCCATATTATGGCAAATAAATATATAGAAAATGGAAAAATGACAGGCTAGAACTGGTGACTGAAATCATAAGTCTCATAACTTACTACAATTGAAAACAAAATGGGGATGATCATGTCGGCGCAGATCAGAGACTTTCTCAACTAAAGTTCCCTGAATTTAAGAGTTGGAATGAGGCTTACATAAATTAATAAACGTATAGCACTTAGAATAGTTCCACCCGTTTTTGTAATTATTTTGTGCTGATTTATTTTTAAGACAGATTTGGTGTTCAAGTACTTTTATTAAGCTCTAGAACAGGTAGCGTTAGCACAGGGAAATGTTGGGTTTTACACCAGACCCCTTAGTACAAGCGTTTCTCGCGAAATAACAAGGGTTTCTTTGAAACGTTTGTATGTTGCCTGCATAGAATGAACTGGAACCAATTGCTCGGCTACAGTTAGAACCAGCCACCAGAGGGCGCCAACACGGGCGTTAAAATTACGCAAAGGTGAACATCACCCGAGACAGGAAAGAAGTCCACTTCGAGCGTAAGTAAAGCTAGAACTGTCCTTCTGTCTGAAGGAGCCTAGAGCCTGTTTACTGATTCACAGACGGTAGGCCGTGTGCACGGAGCCCTAAGGGTGAGCCCCGCACCCTCCACAGGAGTCGATGTGTGAGAACTTTGCCTCCTCCCAAACGCGGGGAACCCAGGCGCACGCTGAGAGATCTCTGTGACTCCACATTACTTAGATTTATGTTAAAACCTGTCTCACTTCAGTGTGCATTTTACGCCTACATAAAAGTTGCATATTCTGTGCACGTGTAAAAACTGCAAATCTATCTTCATTGTAATGTTGTAGGTCTTTATTAACAGCCTATTTTGTAAGCAATTATCCTTTGTAATGTCTCAGTCTTTATTTTTATAAATTAATTAAAACCTAATTCAGAAAATACCTGCACTTTTCGCATTTAAATTGTACTTATTTGAATATAGACCAATATTTTCGTCTTTTTTTAGCAGCTCTGTAATACTTTAGATCAACTTCGTTATCTTTCATTGTCCACACAGTATGATTTGCCATCTTCAAAAAGCTAAGTATGATTCAGTGACATGCTGAATCCCTCCTCTGGTTCAGGAAACAATTTGAGGACAATGTTTCTACCTGAATAGCATAGACATTCTGACACCGTTGCACAAAATTGGTTCCAGTTCACTCTATGCAAAAGCTGAAAAACATGCCAAGGGTCTAGGAGGCCTCCGCCGTCTGAGGATTCCTCTCTGACTTCATCTCCTGCCTCCTTCTTCCTTGGTCATCTGCGCAGACCTCACAGGACGCCTGAGCACGTAGGACCTAGCAGGGCCTCAGAGCTTCTGCCCCAGCCAGGGCTTCTCCTTTGTGGCTCTGTCTGAAGATACCTCTTCCCTTCCTCAAATGCCACCACCCTCGCTGAGCTCTGCCCTCTGAGCAGGCAACCACGTGAAACATCTCCAGCAGTTCTGACCACCAGCCCCTGCTATTTTTCCAATAACTGTAGCACTTATCACTTCTATAATACAAAATCTTTTTTTTTTTTTTGCAGTACTGTGGATTGAACCCAAGGACATTCTACCATTGAGCTATATCCCTTGCTCATTTTTTTTGAGGAGGAGGAGTCTCACCAAGTCACCCAGGCTGGGTTTAAACTTGCAATCCTCCTGCCTCAGCCTCTTGGAGTGCTGAAATTGAAGGCTTGTTACTTCTTAATGTATAGAAACTTGCAATGGTTTGCTTATGATGGTTTGACTTTTACTTTTTCAACTTTACAATGGTGTCAAAGTGATATGCATACAGAAGAAACCTCGGGATTTTGAATTTCAATCTTTTTCCAGGCTAATAAGCTTGGTAGACTTCTCTGTCTCGAGGAGTGAGCTGCGGCCCCGTTTGCCAGACCCTGATGAGCGTGAACACCCAGTTCTGTAAGTGTGCTGTGCTGCTAAGCCAAGATCCCCGGCACACTAGATGCACTGTATTAAATGCGCGTTTGACTTGCTCTGTTTCCTGCATATGATGGGTTAGCAGGGCATCGCCCTATTGTAAGTTGCGGTGCATCTCTTTTGTCTCTCTCCCTCTCCTGAGATCTCAACTCTACAAAAGCAAAGATCTTTGTCTGCCTTTTCCATTGATGCATCCTGTCCTGACACACATTAGGTGCTCAATAAATATTTCTTAAGCTAGTGGGGATTTCCCATGTATCCGATCATCATTTATAGTATGCATATCGCATCTACCCTGCCTTGCAATCTGAGTCAAAGTGGAGGTTGATGCCAATCACTAACTGAGAATGACTCTAGAATTTTAAAACAAAGAAGAACTCTAAAGCCCTAAAGCTTCAGCCTCAACCTATCTCCCTTCTGTTGTAAGCAACTCTACAAAAGCAAAGATCTAGGAAAACGCCTCCTATGGGTCCCAAGGGTCCCTCGTCCCTGAAATTTCCAAACGAATCTTCCTTTCTTCTGTCAGGAACAAGGCAGGGAGCTAACAGAACTCTGAAGTAGCAGCCTGAGGAGGCAGCTGCGCTTTTGGGTGATGAGAAGGGGAAATGCAGCAAAGAACTCATCCAAGGAGCCAGCCGCCACACTTCTGCAGGAAGGAGGGCCGGCGGTTAATCAAAGGCACACGAGGTGCTGTCCTGAGAGGAGGAAGCGCATGCTCAGGGAAACTGGGCCGGGGCCCTACTGACACAAGATGCGTCTTCTGTTCAGGGTGGCTCAGATGCGGGCTAGCTGGCTGCTCTGTCTGCAGGAAGCCATCTCTGTGTTTCTCTCCTATAATAAACTTCCAGCCTTAAAACTGAAGCACCTATGATTTCCCTCTGCACACAGACCAAGGCCCGTGCTGGACAGGGATGCCACACCCAGGGCCTCCCCCTGGGTGTCTGCCACCACCCTAGTGGGGAGGAGAATGCGCAGAGGATCTAAAAACCACACTCGCTCCCTCTGTTCTCTGTGCTGTAACAGAATCACGAGAAACCTGCCTCCTTCCTCACGTCCAAAATCAAGTAAGCAGTGACAATTTTCTGTCCCCATGGTCCCCAATTTCTTTCCTGAGGAGCATAATAAAAATATTCAATGATACCATAGGCATGAACTATAGAAGAAAAAACTAATACATTAGACTTCACTACAATTAAAACTTTTTCTTTCAGAAAAACACTATTAGGAAAATGAAAAGACACCATCTGGCAGAAAAGATTTGCAAGTCATCTAACTGAAATTCCTTGTATCCAGGACACAGGAAGAAAAGTGCAAGGCCCTGAGTTTGATCCCCAGCACTGCCCCCCACCAAAAATAAATAAGTGGGCAAAAGAGTTAAATAGACATTTCACCAAAGAAAATACATGGGTAGCAAACACAGGAAAAGAAGTTCAGTATTATTGGTCATCAAGACAATGCAAGCCAGATACACAATGAGAAAACGTCACGCCTCCCAGCAGAACGGCTATAACCAAAAAGACAGATAGTGAGTGTTAATGAGGATGTGCAAAAACCCTTATAGATTGCCAGGGGACACGAAAGGTGGTACACTCCTAATGGAAAACAGTTTGGCCCATTCTTAAATTAAATACGTGGCCCAGCAATTACATTTCCAGGTATCCCAAGAAGAAGAAAAACCTTGCTGGGCATAGTGATGCACGCCTGCAATTCCAGCACTATGAGAGGCTGAGACAGGAGGATCACAAGTTCGTCCCCAGCCTGGTTAACGTAGTGACTTAACAAGACCTTGTCTTAAAATAAAAAGAGGGTTGGGGATGTAGCTCAGTGTGAAGACCCTGGGTTCAATCCTCAGTGCTGAAAGAAAGAGAAAAATCTATACTCACATGAAGACTCGCATAAGCAAACATTCGTAATGACCCCCCAAACAACCTACGTGTCTACCCCCTTTGGGTAAACAAAATGACACAGAATCAAGGCATGCTTCATGCACACACACCAAGCGGTGCAGAGGCACAGTGCCACGCTCAGAAGGGTCCCCCGCTGAGGGCTCAATGCTCTGAGGCCGTCTTCTCAAAACTCTTAATTATTGTTCAGCACCGAGATCGAACCCAGTTTCTCGTGCATGCTGGGCTCCTGCTCTGACAGTGAATAACATCCCAGCATTGAAATTCCTTATGATTTATTTTTGAGTGTCTCTTCTGTAATACGACTGGCGTGACATACAGGTATCTAGCACACCCCGGGGCGGATGGTGCATTTCCCCTGGAAATCGCTTGCGCTCTACAGGCCAAGGCAGCTGGCCCACCTAAAGTGGAAACAGAGGATTTGACTTCCCAGCCCCAGCCAGTGGTTGAGGGGAAAGGCGAGTCCATGGTGGCCGTGTACCCCCGTAACTACCCCTCGCCTGAACAGAAGACAACAGTAAATAACAAGTAGAAACACCATGGCAGGCTGAGAAAGAGACTGCAAAAGGAAGAAAAAGCATTAGACTGTAGTGCCTCTAATGATACTTGTTTCCTGATTTTTGAACAAGGGGTCTGTCATTTTCATTTCACAGTAAGCCTGCAAATCAAGTAGCCAGTGTTGGATGAACTACCAAGCAATAATAAAGAAGAACACACCAATGATCAGTGCAATGACCCATATGAACCTTGCACACAACTAAATAAAAGAAGCCAGACACTAAACATTATGTGTGGCATGATCCCATTTATATAAAATTTCTAGAAAAGGCAAAATAATTACAGTCAGAAAGCCTATCAGGTGTTTTCTGGAGATGAAGGTGAGGAAAGGGACCAGGTGCAAACAGGCCCAAAGGAACTTCCAGGGGAATGGAAGTATTCTAACACTACATTGTGGTGATGGTTTGAACATATAACTACACTAAGCTCATTGTATTACTTCATTGGCTCACCACAGACCAAATCAATCAATGGAGGCCACTTATTTTGGTAAAAAGGAAAATGAATTTATTCAAAGGTAGCGCCAAGGAGATTGTGGGGCCTGTTTGCCTCAAATCATCATCTTCATCTTGACCTTGTACAGGTGGATACGGGTCTTTTCTTGTGAGGAACAGAGGGGAAGGGGAGCGCAGAGAGACACTGCACATTTCCGTGCTTGCTTTGTAATGTTAGGCATTTTTTGCTGGCTCTCTCCCTTTTTGTGGAAAGGAAACTGGGCTCCAGCTTCCCAGGGCCAGCATCTGCATATTCTGTCATTGCTTTAGGCTGAAGAGAGGAGGGCATGTAGGTTTGTGCTCAGCAGGAGGAAGTTTAGAGAAGTTGCTTATGTCTAACAGAAAAATATCTAACTTTGAAAATTCCATTTTGCACTGCCAGTTACAATTCAACTTTACTAAAGATGAGGAAATTTTTTTTTTTTTTTTTGTGGTGCCAGGGATTGAACTCAGGGCCTTGTGCTTGCAAGGCAAGCACTCTAATCACTGAGCTAAATCCCCAGCCCCGAGGAAATTTTACAGTATACAAATTACACCTTAATAATAAAACATGGGAAGCCCTCATCCCTCCTCCCTACAATCCACCCACACGTCAAGTCTGGGCAGGCCAGCAGAGACCCAGCCAGAGCCAAGGGAACATGTCGCTCAGTGACTAACAAGGGATTCTGCAGGTTTGGCTGCGGGCAGTTGGAAAAAGAGGCAGGGAGCCATGGGTAAGATGGACATCTCTTTATTCAGACATGCACACCTTCAAGGAGGAGGTCTAGAGTTATGGTGGTGTACACAACAGTGGCTGCTTGCCAGGATCAAGCCCTATAGACGCTGAGTGGTTATGTAAGTTATTTACACCAGAACGCTGGGAGGTGCACCTGTGCTGGAGTCTTGCCGACCCATCCTCCCCTCCCACCACATCTTTTTTCACAGCCTGAACCATAGTGTGGCCATCTTGGGCTTTATCTTCCTTCCACACTGCCACTAGCCATAGCACTGAGAACACTTTGGGCACTTAATGACCTCCTTCTGCTGAGACTAGGACAGTGCTGGTACTTGGGAAGCACATGATATTGGAATTTTTTTTTTTAAAGAAATCAAGGAAAAGTAAAAGCCTATTGGCCAGTCCTGCGGGTTCTGTGTTACTGGAATGAGAATCAAGAGCAGTATTATTGTGATGGACAGAATTCAAAGAGGGTTCCCTCTACCCTGGTGAGCAGGTTCTGTCTTCCTGTCCCCTTAACTGTGGCTACTACTTACAGCTTGCTCCTAGCCAGTAGAAGATGGCAAAAGAAGAAAAGGGCATTTTCCAAATGTCATTAAGGTTGCAAAAATATTTGGTTTTGAGTTAAACAGAAGGGAGATTACTGCTTGACTTCATCAGGTGACAGCTTCTTGAAGTCAGGGGCTCTTCTTGCTGGTTTGATCAAGCAAGTAAGTCACCATGTTGAGGAGGGACATACAGAAAATCTGTGAGGGCAGCTTTAACTGAATTCTAGCACATGGCTGCAGCTCTCTGTCATACAGCTGCAAGGAAAATAAATGAGCAACCTAAATAAGCTCAAACGTAGACTCTTCCTCAGCTGAGAAGGCAGCCCGGCTGCCGCCTTGACCACAAATCCACGGTCCGATGGATCTCAAACATTATATGGAGGAAACGAGACTCAGTTTGAAGTCAGCCTTATCCCATAGACATTAGAATACTAGACAATTGCCATAGCTTAAAAACGGGAAGGCATGTGAAAGAGCTTGGAATAATACCTGGCGTACAGCAGGTAATCAATAAATGTTAGTTTACCCGCATGAAGACTCTCCCCTTCTTCCTGCCCTGCAACACAAAAGTACACTCTGACAGTGGCCTTCTAGGGATAATAGATCCAGCTTATTTTCACACCTAGGGTAGGAAGACTCCAAGGGGAGCAGCGCAGGATGTGTCTTAAGCCAGGATGTCCCAGCGCTCTCACCACACAGCTCCACATGGGCACCCTGTCTGCACCGTTGGATGGACCTTGTCACATGCAGGGGAGCACAACATACTGACCATCTCTGCATCAAAGCCACAGGTCACTGCTTAAATGTATGACCAAAAAGTCTCGTAAATCCTCCCACACAAAGCTCTGGATAAGACTGCTTCTTATTCTAATGGGGAACCACCAGGGGGCGTGCAGATATCAAAGAAAAGATCAATGAACCGTCTCTTCAAAGATGGTCCCTTCGAAGTCGTTCTCCGAAGAGATCCTTTCTTCCCCCGTCACCTTTCTTTCCCTCTGTGCTGGAGATTAAACCCCAGCAAGGAGAGTGCTCAACCACCGAGCTACATCCTCAGCCCATTAAAAATTTTTATTTCGAGTCAAGGTTTTGCTAAATTGCCCAGGCTGGCCTCAAACTTGTGATCCTCTTGCCCCGGCTTTCTGAGTAGCTGGGATTACAGCTTTGCACCACTGTGCCCAGACCGTGAGACCCTTTGTAATGAACCCTTTCTGTGGTCTTCTACCGAGGCAGCCTTTGTGGTTTCCTGTGGCCTCCTGAGAGTGTTTTAGGATATCAGGCCAAATGTTACACACTTTTGTTCGGTTATCTCTGTTTCGCCCCTCTGTGCCCCCAAGCACTGAGCTGTGGCTGAGTAATTGGAGTTGGATAAGCCATGTCCTGAGGCATGTCACTCACCCTTTGCAGTATCACAGAGATCTTCTCTACTTCTCCAAAACGGCTCTCTGTTTCCACGCCCCCACCAAATCCAAACAACTGCTTCCTTTGTGTCAAGGTCCAGGGTCAACAGCGCTACCCACTCAGCTTTTCCTCATCTGTGTTCCCCTAGCAGTTTTTCCCCATTCGTAAGATAGTTTTCAATGTACTGTGTTGTAGGTCTTTGTTTCTTCATCTACAAGTTGACTGTGAGCTTTCCAGGGACAGGGACCATGACCTTATCTTTGCGGCCCGCTGACCTATCCCAGGAGCTGGCAAAGGGAATGTACTCAACAAACGGCAGGTAAAATACATGCAGTTAAGTTGCACCCATTCTCATCAACAGATACTCCCTGAGGAAGCTACGTGTTTTGATAGATATTGGAGATGGATTTTCTCAAAGTTTCTACCCAGGCTAAGATGAAAATTTACTTCTAAAGATTCCCTATGGTACTCTTAAATGTGAGCGTATACTCTAGTTCTTGGCCACCATGTTTCATTTCATCAGGGTGTTTTACTCACTGAGCGGAAATTCATTAAAAATACCTCGAAAGATGATTGGACAATGAGGGAAGCCTGTCTTAGTTACTTCCTCATCGCTGGGACAAAATACCTGACACCTAAAGTTAACAGAGGAAAGGTTTATTTTAGCTCACAGTAGGTAGAGGCTTCAGTCCATAGTTGGCTGGTTCCAAGGCAGGATGGCATAGCAGAGGGACACAGCAAAGGAGAAAAAGTCCATGGTGTGGCAGGCAAGAAACAGTAGACTTCCTTCTGCTTTCCATTCTTATTCCATCCAGCCTATTGGTTGGTGGCACCCACACCCAGGGTGGGTCTTCCCTCTTCAGTAAATCCATCATCACACCCAGAACTATGCTGAACCAATCTAGGGGACTAATCTAGTATCACACACCCATGATCCAGTATCATACACCCATGAACTAGTCATTCCTAAAAGCCCACCTATGAGTGCATGAGGCTTTGAAGGGACATCTAGATATGAACCTTAACAAAGCCTATGCACGGAGTGAACAATGGGGGAGCCAGGAAGCACTTTCAGGTGGAGAATAATTCTCTGTTCAATCAGAGAGTGGATGGATGATTGGTCAAGGACACTGCAAAGGACAAGGCTACAGTGTTGGACCAGCTGATTGCCAAGGCCCAGCCACCTTCAACTTTCAGACCCTAGGAAATCCTAAGTGTTTTCATCCGCGACACTGATCAACTGGCAAAGGCCCTATAATGTCTTCTTGGCAAATGTAAGGCTTCTCATGTTCGGAGAGGAAAGAGAAGAAAGGTTCTGTCCTTGTTAACTGCAGTGGCATTACCTTGAGAAAGAAATACCTCCGTGATAAAATAAAACCTTGTTGACTAGGGAACTGTTAAAAGTGGACTCCTCCAAAACAAAAAAGTGGACCCAACATCACAGACATGTGCCCTGAGTGAACTCAAGTCATTTGCTTAGTTCAAGGGTTTCAAATTATCTAGAATTGCATGTAGGTACACACTAGGGTTATACTCACACATCACCATGAAAACGCTAACAATGTCTCCCAGCTCTTCTTGCCAGCACACAACTACCACGCACAGTGTGCAGACAAATCTCCTCCAAGGGAAGCATGAGCTGCCTCACCTTGAGAATTAACGGATGATTTGTTAGTGTACACTGAATGTGCCATAGTTGTAATTTACACAATTCCAGCTTTGATTTTTCAGATTTCTGTTAATCAACTGCATCTGCTTTTCATATGTAAAACTCATTTACTTTACCAGTGAGCCACGAATAACTGTATTTTGGGCTCATTTTCCTTCCTAAGTGAGGCACGATTCATCTCTGGATTTGAAGAGTGAGCGATGTGCTCAGGACGGAGGGCCTGAGAGAAGACATGCTTGAAGGAGGCCGCTTACCTTTGTCAAGATCTACACACAGCACAGCTTTTTTGGCCTGGAAGAAGGCTGTCTTCACATCTGGCCGTGTCATCTGTGTATCAAAACCATTGCTGGCCGTGCTGTGGCCCGAGACTGTGTAGGTTACAGAGAATGTAAGACAGCATGTTTCAATTTAAACCTGACCCATCTGCTTAAATTATGCTTGTCCTTTGGGGGGCAGGTGCTGGGGATTGAACTCGGGGCCTTGTACCTGCTAGGCACCACTGAGCTAAATCCCCAACCCCTTGCTTGTCTCTGCTGTTTGTTCGTTGGCTTGTTTTTTCCATTACCGAGGATTTAATCCACTTCCTTGCACGTGGTAGACAAACACTGTACCACTGAGCTACATCTCAGGCCTTTTTACTTTTTTTTTTTTTTATTTTGAGACAGAGTCTCACTAAGTTGACTAGGCTAGCCTCAAATTTGCAATCCTCCTGCCTTGACCTACCAACTACTTGGGATTATAGGCATATGCCGCAGTGCCCAGCCCAGAATGGAAACATTTCAAAGGAAAACTGAACCAAGTGGACTTCGGGAGAATTAAAGTGTTGAGAAAGGCGAAGGGGTATTCCAATAGAATCAGGGGACTGTACTGGGTCCCCAGCTTAAGGGGAAATTTGGGACATCTGCAGATCCTTCACACTTACTTGAGCCAGCACCCCGTTCCCTTTGCCTCCCTGAACAGCACTTTCCAGATCTGAAGCCAGCATTTTCGTAGCTATAGCACCATCTGGTGACCGCATGGCTGCACCATCATACATGTAGATCGCCAGATCACAGGTCCCCTCCAGGTCGTGCAGCACTGATGTGAGGTTGACGTTTTCTGGGCTTTTGATCCTGCTTGGCCAGGAAGAAGTGCATTGCTATGGTTAGATATGTTTTGGGTGTTCCCCAAAGTCTCACGTTTTAAAATTTAATCCCTAGTGTGAGGTTTTAAGAAGGTGGAAACTTAATCCGACCATGGTGTTTAGAGATGGAGCCTTTGGGATATGACTGGGATTTGATAAAGTCACCAAAGCGAAGCCCTGATAAGAAGAGATATTACTGCCTAACCTTTGGGACTGGAGTTTTGCCGATGAGATAATCTGTAGTGAACATCTGTGCGGCTGAGTGTCACCTCTCTCAGGCTAAACTGAGCCTTCTTAAAACACATTTGCTCCTTGTCTCTTGCCATGTGATTCCCTGTGCTGCTGGGGACTCTGCCAAAAGGAAAGTCATCATCAAAGATATTTCCCCTCAACCTTGTACCATAGGAGCCAAAAAAACTCTTCTTTATAGTTAGCCTGCCTCAGGTATTTTGTGATAGCAATGGAAAACAGGCTAATTCATAAGCCTTCAAACCCAAGATATTTAAAGTGTCCTGTTCCATCTGGGGACTCTGTGTTCATGAGTTTGTGTTTTATGTCAAATTTGCAATTCTGAAGTTTTTTTGATTTGTACAAAGACATTTATATAGGACAGACAGCGGCCCTAGCTGGAGTCCTCTGACTTCATGCTCTTGATTGGAAAGTGGTACTGTCTCCCTAGGAGAAAGTATACAGAACAACTCTTGTCTTATCTTCTGTTATCTGGTATTATGTTTATTTTCTCTATTCCTCCTCCGCTTTCTGTACAGTGCCTGCCCATTGTCAAAGCTGGTCCATTACAGGACCATTTAAGTCTAGAGGGGAAGGAGGAAGCCAGTCTTGAAACAAACCCACTCATGGGCAAAGCCACAATAACAACTGGTGACTTGTATACAGCATTAATTATGCGCCAGTCACCATTCAAATTTCTCTATAAATTTAGTGATGACATGTAGTAATGTGCTGTCTAAGCCAGGAACACTTTGGCAGTGAACGGGGGCCTCATTCCCAGTAACACTGTGACCACAGGCATAATCAGGAAACACCTTTCAACAAAACACTATGTATAGTTGTTCATATATATATGTGTGTGTGTGTGTGTGTATATATATAGATAGATAGATATAGTTAAATCATATAGTCTCCTGAGGTAAGTTGTGTTATTAGCATCATTTTCCAAATATCTGAAGGAAGCTAAAGTAGCCTTCCTGGGATCACAGAACAGGCAAGTGGCAGAGTGAACTGGGAGTCCCAGCCAGTACATCTCCCCTGTGACCCCCTGCAGCTGTCCATAAACCCTTGTATTACAGCAAAGTCTAAGATATTTCCTGGGATACAAAAGATCCTGGGTTGTGAAATAACACCTAAATTAATCCGGAGTGGTTACAAAGTCAGGCTGCATATCAGAATGTATTTAAGGAAAAGAATGTCAATTATTCTCCGCACTTAGAGGAAGATTGCCAAGTGGTCTATTTGAGGCTCTTTTTTAAACAAATGGATCAAAATGGTGCAAAATAGTACATCAATTTTATTTAAATGGGTACTTCTGACATGCTTAAAATGCTTCATTGAGGAGGTTAAGCATCACACAAACGCACATTTGTGTTTTTACTATTAATTGGTACTGTTCACACCTTGCTCTTGTTTGAAAGTTGCTGTGACAAGACCAGCGTGTCCGTGTTAAAATCCTTTTATTCTTGAAACTAACATTACCTATAATAACGGATATGTACTAATCCCTTACTATGTCCCAAGATTTACTCTCTGTGTTTTACATGTATTAACTCGGTTATTCCTCACAATAACCCTACTGCCACATGCTAATATCACTGTCATGATATAAATGAGGAAACTAAGGCCTAACGAGGGTTGGTAACTTGCTCAAGGTTACAAGCTTATAAGTGACATCTGAAATTCAACATCCGAACTCTGAAATTTGTACCTTCTTGAACTTCACACACAAGACCCACCTACAGCCCCAGCCCTGGCTCCCATCATAAGGCTGCCCCTCCCTACGCTACACCACGTGGACCTCGTTTCACGTCACCCTTACTGGGAACGCTGCCATTTCTCATTCTGCACTTATCCTATTTCTTCTGTTTTGAATACTGTCTTCTACCCTATCTCCCCCCACCAAAAAATATAGAGATAGATACCTTGCTTTTACCTACCAAACTCCTATGCATACCTCTAGCCTGCACTTGAATATCATTTCCTCAGAGAAGCCCAGATTGCCAAGGTTGGACTGGGTCCCCTGTTATAAGTCCACAAAGTAATAGTTTCCTTCATAGTGCTTCTCAGTTTGTTAATAATCACAACAGGGTTCAGTTATTACTTATATGCCTGTTATTGTGTACATCTGGGTAGTGAGTTACTGTGCCTGCTTTTGATGCCAATTGTATTTTTGGTGCTTGGCAGAATACCTGGCTACAGTAAATGTATAATTAGCATTCATTGAATGAATGGCATGGATATATCCCATGGTAGTCTAAAAAGCAATGGCTATGAAATTAATAAACAATTTCATTTATACAAACTTAGGACAAAAAGAATAAAATATTTATGAATAAACAAAGTATGTCCAAAACTTACAATCTGAAAGTTATGAAATGTTTTTGAAAGAGCTACATTTTAAAAAAAAGGCACTCCATATTCATGGACGGAAAGATTTATTATTAAGATAGTTATATTCCCTTACCAACATAATTGCTTTCAAAAACTCAGATGACTTTTTTTGCAGAAATTGATGAGCTGATCCTAAAATTCACATTGAATTATAAGGGACCCAGAATAACTAAAACCATCTTGAAAAGGAAGAATGAAGTTGAAGAACCCATAAATGAAAGTTTCAAAACTTACTATACAGTACAATAATCAAGACAGTGTGGCAGTGGCATAAGGGTAGATGTACAAATGAGTGAACTAGAATCGAAAGTCCAGACATAAACTATACTTCTATGGCCAACTGATGTTGACAGAGGTGCTGAAAAAAAATAAATGGTTCTGGGTCGACTGAATATCTGCATCCAGATGAATGAAGTTCTACCCTTCCTCATACCATACACAAAAGCAACACAAAACTGAGCTACATAAATAAAGTTGACCTTCTGGGCACAGTGGTGTACACTTGTAATCCCAGCTACTTGGGAAACTGAGACCAGAGGATGACAAGTTTGAAGGCAGCCTGAGCTACTTAAGAAGCCCCGTTTCAAAGAGTAGAAAAAGTCCAGGGCTACAGCTCAGTGGTGGAGTCCTTGTCTAGTACACACAAAGCCCTGGGTTTAATCCCCAGTACCAAAAAAAGAAATAAGTCAACCTGAACATAAAATACTGTTTAACAGAAGTTGAGCAGAGTTGGGGGATAAAGGAAGGTTGGATTTGATCAATGCAAGCTGTAAGCATATATGGAAATATTACACTGAACTCTATAATATGTGTAATTCATACATGCTAATCAAAAATAAAAATAAAAGATTTAAAAACTGAGCTACAGTCATTAGGCTCATAGAAGAAAATATGAGTAATTCTTTGTGACCTTTGGTTAGAATCAGCCTTCTTAGATATTACACCAAATGCACAAGCAAAAAAAGAAAAAATAAATTAGTCAAACAAGCTCTTCATACATCAAAAAATTTCACTGAGAAAATGAATGGGGAAAAAGATACATGCAAATCATATATCTAATAAGGGACTCACATAGATTGTAAAAGAACCCTTACAACTCAATAGCAAAAAGACAGCATAATTTTAAAACAAGGAAGGGATCTGACTAGATATTTCTCTGAAGAATATACACGAATGGCCAGTAAGCACAAGAAAAGATGCTCAACGTCCTCAGCCATTAGGGAAATCTAAATCAAAACAACAGTATGCTGCCATGGCATATCATCTAGACTGTGTAAAATTGAAAAGCACAACCATTCCAAATGTAGGAGATGATGTGGAAAATTTGAAACTCTCAAAGACTGTTGATGAGAATACAAAATAGCACAGCCATCTTGGAAAATAGTGTGGCAATCCCTCAAACATTAAACATAGAATGTGTGTAATATGACCTAGCCAGTTCACTGCTGGGTGTATACTGAAGACAAATTAAAATATACATCCGTGCAAACACTTGTACACAAATGTTCCTAGAGGCATTATTCATAGGAGCCAAAAATGAAAACAACTCAAACGTCAGTAAACAGGTGAAGAGAGACATAAATTGTTGTATATCCACACAATGCAATTTTATTCAGACTTAAAAAGGGATAGAGGGGGCTGGGAATTTAGCTCAGTGGTTAGAGCGCTTGCCAGCACCAAAAAAAAAAAAAGGGATAGAGGACTGATCCATTGATCCATGTTACAACATGGACAAAACTTAGAAACTTCATGCTGCAAATGAAGTCAGACAACGAACCACATATAATGTGATTTTATTCACATGAAATAATCAGAATAGGCAAATTTGTTTTTTAGGTACACTAAGTAGTCCAAATTGGGCTCAAACTTGTATCCTCCTGCCTCTGCCTCCTAGAGTGCTGGATTACAGGCATGTACCACCACACCTGGCTAGAGTGGGCAAATCTAAAATGGAGAGAGTAGATTAGCTGTGGCCTAAGGCATGGCCAGGGAGAAAACGGGGAGGAAATGGGAGAGACTGCTAAGGAATAAGGGATTTCCTTCTGAGGTAATGAAAAAGTTCTAGCATTGATTGTGGAGGTGGTAGCTGAGCAAGACTTAAATCCACTGAAAAACACTAAACTGGTGCACTTTAAGTGGGGTTTTTTGTGGGTTGTCAATTACATCTCAATACAATGTTGGGGTTTTTCTTTAATGACCATAAAATTCTGACACTCCTCGAATGGAAAAAGCAAGACCTATGTCACCTCCCTTTGAATCTGGGTGGGCTTTTGACTCCTTCAAACGATAGAGCATGACAGGAGTGACACAATGTGACTGCCAGGCTACATAAAAGGTAATTCACTGTTTAGAGGGAGCACCACGGTTGGTATCCTGAGCCACGTAAGTTGGACTACGTTGAGGCTGCTGTGCTGAAAGAAAGTCTAAGCCACACAGCGAGGCCATCAGCGTCAAGTTATGCCAGCCCAGGCATGAGACAGGAGAGTGAATGAGCTGCCAGATGACCCCGGCCCCCACCTGAAAGTCAGCCTACCGTGCAGCCTCCCAGCTGAGGCCCCGGACGTCACAGGGTGCAGCAAATCCTTTCTTGTTGTGTCTGTCCAACTCCTTATCTACTGAGTCATTAAGCCGTAGCTGAGCTAAGTTTTGGGATACTTTATTATGCAACAATGACCACCAGATCAAATGCTCAAGAAAGACATTTTACAATTTTGAGCAAAATAGAGCACATTTTGAATCCTGGCATCACACAAATTCAATTTCCCCTGCTCATCAGTAGATCTTGGGTCTATGGCACCCAGCTCCAAAGGGCCAAGGCAACCCTGTGTCACACACACACACACACACACACCCCTCTTCCCTGACAGTGGACAGGCAGCACTGGGCTCCCAGGAACCAAATTTCCCAGATTCTTCGCATCTCCTAAGTCCTGTCAGGCAACAGATAACAAAAAAGATAATTTGAGGAGGACACAAAGGGACTTTTAACAAAATTGGGAGTGAAGAAGAATCCTAAGATTAATGTAGCAGCCGGGGACCACTGGCAGCAAATTTTTACCTTCCCTAGGCTTGGGAAGGAGAAGAGAGCTGTGTCACCGGCTCCTAGGACAGGAGCAGAGCCTTTCAGCCAAGGCACCTTGCCAGCCCCGGGCGGCCTTGGTCTCCTCCATATCCCAAGCCCAGCTGGAAGGCAGAAGGCACCAAACTCACTGATAGCATCTTACGGGTCAGTCTTAGGCCAGAGAGGTGGACAGGGGATCAACACCTGAAGAGCAAACAGAAGACAGCCAGTGTGCCCGCCAGGGGACATTCAGAAATGTGTGAAGACTTTTGGCCTTCACGAGGTGGGAAGAGTTCCTACCAGCATCTAGTGGATAGAGGGAGACACCACGTTACACATCCCACAATGCTCAGGACAATTCCCTCAACAGAGAACCCAGCCAGTGTCCACATTCCCCAGGGTTAAGAAAGCCTGCTGTGCGATGTTCTCAAACAGCTCCATTCGTGGGGACCGACAACCAGGCCCCAGCCCTTGCCCTGCAGATGCCCATCACACAACTTCCCTGACCTCTTTCCTAGCTGTTGAATAAAGACCACGATGCTAGAGGACTGTTACTTTTTATGTGACGGATGCCTTCTTGAAGACCTAATATAATTTGAACCTTGAATGATTCAGGATCAACCCCGGCAGACAAGGGCCAGTCGTTCTGTCTCCCAGCCGAAGCCACCCGGCCACATGGCATTGACCGACATGCCACTTGCGACTCCATCTGCGGGCCAGCTTTGAAAGTATGTGATTCCTGATGGGTTTTTATACTTGGGAGGACCACATTCATTTCATGCACGAAGTCAAATTTTCTTAAAATCTTACATCGTGCCTTTTCACATTCTCATAGAATATAATCCCCCTGATCTGCCTGGGCCTGTTGGGTTGTGGACAGGGCAAGATGAGGTCTTTAGTGGCACAGTTGTGCACACCCAGAAGAACAGTTGCTCTTCTGGGTAGATCCACCATGCCGGGGAGTTCTCTATCTTTTCTCTTCCACTAACCTTCAGGCCACCTATTTTCCATGGGGCATCCTCCACAGCAGCTAATCCAATGAACTAAACCATCACTGCTGAAGCTTCCTAAATCCATGTTTCTTTGTATACACAAACAAACAAACAAACAAACAAAAAGATGATTGCCCCTCAGCAAAGGTCCCCTGTGCCGTCCCTGCCATGGGTAACCCTTGGACCCAGGTAAGAATCACTGTGTACCCTGCTGCATCTCTTTCCTCCCCAGCGCTTCCTCCTCTCCAGGCAGTCTAGAGAATGAAACATCAAGAATGAGACAATGACCCCACAACAATCAGTAGCTAAGCAAACTTGCAGCTACCCGGAGGGAGTCCAACGAGTCACAAGTGAGCAAGGCTGGGCCTCTAGAATTGAACTGAGGAAGCCTGCTCACCGTCCCTCCCTTTCCCGTCCTTCTCACCCAAAGCAGCAGGGTTTCCTCCTCTCCTCTCCCCAAGCCCGTACTCTGCACAGCCCTGAAAACCACAACAGCCTGCAGCAGAGTGAGCCTGCGGAACCGCCTTAGATCAATGCACACTTCCTAATGGCTACTTTAAAACAACCCATGCCCCAATAACTGTCTCTCTGCTATCCCAGTTGTTCCTTTTGCTGAATCCCTTTGCAGATGCTTTGTCTTGCCTGCGAGGAGCATCGCGACCCTGCCTTGCATCCTCCAATGTTCCCAAGTCACTAGGATAAGAACTCACACGCCCGAAGTCTTCTTGGCCAAGCTCTATGGTAAGTGCTTTTTGGATATTCACTTAATCTTCACAATAGCATTATGACATAGACTCGTATTGTTATCCTTGTTTTAGGGATGGGAAAACTGAGGCACAGAGAAGTTAAATAACTAGTCCAGATAGCAAATGGTAGAGCTGTGATTCCAATCCAGGCAAGTCTAGTTATAATTCATGCTCTCTACCATGAGTCTGTACCACTGATCACCAAGAAAAACGACAGCAGTGGAGGAAGAAAAGCTGAAAACAGACTGCTAATGTCCTTGCGTTTTGTCTCAGTGGCCTAAAGACAAGGATTGTGATTTCTGGTGGACCAGACCGCATAAAGAAAGCTAACCCCTCCCCAGTCAAGATAAGGAAAGACTATTTCAGGGGGGGAATAGCATGGAAAGTCATACTACTGCCAGTCTCTCCTGTTTTGGAGAGTCAGGGGTCCCCATGAGGACCGAAAGGAGTGGGATTTGTGTGAGAGACTTCAGCGGCATGTGATCTCACAGCCACATCAGGAGTCCTGCCAACCGAGTGCACTACTCTGATGTCTGCTCTCCACGTCCCTTTGGCCACCTCCCAAGCTTGGACAGGTGCAGACAAGAGCAAAGCCTCTTGATCAGTTTCCTTGCTCCCTCCAATCCAGCAGTAGCCAGAAAGATTCTCTTCAAATGTTTACCTGGCTGTGTCCCTCATCTCCACATTGTCCTTAGGACACAGTCCAGCCTCCTCAATATGACTTCAATGCCTTCTCTGGCCTACTTCCCTCTCTCCTGAACCCCAGCTCCAGCTCAGTTCCGCTCCAGTCCCAGTGAAAGACTTGCAGGTCCCAGAGAGAAGAATCTGTTCCCTGACTCCTGCCTGTGGCTGATCTCCCCCAGTCACTATACTGCGAAATCCTTCAGGGCACATCAGTTCATCTCTTAGTCCCTGCTGCCTAGCAGAGACCTGGCTCCAGGTAGGTTCTCAGTACAGGTATGAGGCCAATCCAGACAGCTGGGTAGAATTCCTCAGGGCTCAGCCAGGACCCGGGGAACCATCCCTCTTTCAACCTGCCAATCAGAGCACAGGGCTGGCAGCAAGATCAACATCAGGCAAGACTTGAAAGAAGGACAGAGAACCAAGTCTAAGAAATAAGACATAGCTTGGAGCATCGCAGGTGAGACATCTTGAACCAAGGACCCGAGAGTCAGACACACGAATCCAGGCAATCACCTGGGTTGCAAACCAAAAGGACAAAAAGAAAAGCTTGGGCTTTTAGTGAAAGTGGGGGTGGGGAAACCAAAACCAAACAGCAGAAAATGTCAGAAACAGAGAGAGAGGAAAGACAGTGCCAGCAGCAGCAGCATCCCCAAGCTTCTGTTTGAGAACAATGCCACCAGCCCTTCTAGGCAGATTTCACAATTATGAACCATAATTAGGGCTGCAAAGCAAAGACCAGCTTCCTACCACTCAAGATTCCTGGGGAAAGAAATTCCCTCAGAATAAGAAAGCAAGACAATAACCTAGAAGCCACAGGAAGTTATATTCAAAGAGCCATCCTTTGGGATTATCAGTTCCTGACAATGCTGATAAAACTAGCCCCAAATTCCACCCTTACTAGAGTTGCCCAGGACATCTTTAAAAGCCCTTCGGTGCACTTCCATCTGACTCGTATTCCTAAGGGTGTCTCTCTGACCTGTTTACACCGAAATAGCGGACACACTGCTGCTGCCCGAGTACTTCCGCTTAGCTCTTGATGGACAGCTACATAATTTGGATGGCAAGAATTGCATCCAGCTGCTATTAGCGGCTTCCCTGTCTGATTTCTGATAATAAGTCATCGAATTTGCTTTACTTCTAAATCCAAAAATCTAAAGCTGTAAAAACACTTAGCTTCAGTCCCTGGAATGAGTCTTTGGACATTCCCTGTGGGTCTCACTCTGCTGAAGCCGCCGCTTTTCCAGGAAACCACCAGGGGGCTCCGGTCCTCGGCTGTCCCCTCCCCGGGCCACACACAACCATTGCCTGCTGCCTACTCAAGCCTTGGCTCCTGCCAATTCCCCACCTCCTGCTTATCAGTTTCTCTCCTGTCTATTGGATGACTCCCAGCAGACCACTAATTTATTTCTTGCATCAAAGAGAAAACCCACCCTCACTTGACTGCATATTCTACTCCATCTCTCTACTCCCCTCTGTGGCAAAACTCTTCAAAGTAACCAACTATGGTTGCTGCCTCCCTTCTGCCTCCTCCCTTCCTCTTGTGAACCTGCCCCAATTTGGTTTTCAGCTCCACCGATGCTGCCTCTATGAAGATCAGTGACCCTGTGCTCCCAAACCAATGGCCAAATCTCAATGCTCACTTCTCCCACAGGCTTGTGGGCACCATGTTCCTGATTTTCCTCCTACCTCCTAGAGCAAGGCATCTCCTTCCCAGCCTTGCTTGAGGATTATCCTCCTCTCTTCGGCTTCTCATATTAGGGTGCCCCAGCGCTGTCCTCCTGGATGACCTTGCCTGTGTACAGCCCCACCGCACACCACACCCACGCTAATGACACCTGTTACTCATCCACTTCCGGTCTCCCAAGAAGAGCTTCCTGGCCACTGCAATTACAAGAGTCTTGTGCATCCCTAGCACAGCACATCCACAACAGAAAACTAAGACAAGGCCTCAACTTCCTCTTCTTCCTCAAAATGACATTTTTTTTTTAGCTGCTTACACCAAAAGCGTTGGAATCATCCTCGACTCCTCTCTTTCCTTCTTATTCCACATCTGTTCTACCTTCAAAATGCAAGCAGATGATTATTTCTGACACTCCACAGCCTCTTCTCAAGCCCAAGCCACTGCTCCCTCTGGCCTATACTACCACAACAGCATCCAAAGTTGCCCCTCG
>PVJO010022222.1:0-28456 GCA_004026905.1 Hystrix cristata | reverse complement strand
ATCACGTTAAACAAAGCACCAAAGTATTGATGGGATGAGAGTGTAAGAGATAATGTTTCCCAGGAGGCCAGGGGAGTCCTGGGAGGGCTCCACCCTGATCTACTGTTTCTCAAGAGGATAAGGGACCCTCTGGAGCTCCACCCTTCTGCCTAAGGAGGTAGCCGGCCGTGGTGTGAAGAGTTCACAGCTGTATTTGCTCCGGGGGCTCTGCCCTTCCAGGAAGGCGCTGGTGCTACCACCAGAGCTCTGAGCAGAGATGTCTACTTACTGAGGACCGGAGTATCACAGGAGATTTGTTGTGAGCTCACGGGTGTGCCTCCTTCTGCAGGGGTGCCCTCTGAGGAACCCCAGACCTAGTCTTCTCTCTTCATGGACATCAAGACACGGCAAGGAAACATCCCTAACACCCCACAGAACCCAGGGACCTCGCCATTAGCCACATCCTTCCACAGGAGGAATGACTCGCCCCTGCCAATCTGGAAATGGAACAATTTATCTGCTCTCGCAGTACATTCTGGGTCCAGAACAAACGAGGGAATGGTGAGAGACGAGCAAAGGATGGCAGTTTAGATTACAAGACTATTTTGGAATTAGATCATTTCTGCGAAAAGCATAGAAAGTGGAGTGAAGGCCCTTATGCTCAGACTTTTGTGACTCTTTATCTCAGGAAAAACTCAGGAACTCTAGTAATTAGGAAAGCCCCTGAGAAAAAAGAAGTTGGTATTGTTGCTGATCCTGTCCTCAGAGTCCCAGCTGTCTCTCGGGGGAGATAGGTGGCTCCCACCTGTATGATGAAAGCCATCACACTGGAAGATCTCCTTGGCCACATGCTTATAATCCTCAGGAAATCGATACTCGGGAATCCCACAGAGGTTAGCAACCCAGTGTTTTCAAAAGATCCTGGTTGGTTTTCAAACGAGAGCCCAGACACCTATGACTCAATTGCAGGACACAGACTTTTCTGTGCTCAACAATCGGGACTTCTAAAGATAAAAAGAGAAGGGCTGAGGAGAAAAGGCCAAAATTATAGGTGGTATGACTGGGAATGCTTTAAACACACCCAAGTCATCTAAGGGAAAACCCAAGGGCAATAAGAGGTTCCTGCTTTAAATGCAAGACAGTTGGACACTGAAGATGTGACTGCACCAAGCCACTGCCCAGGCCTTGCTCCCTGTGTCAGGTGGCCAACGTGCCTGATTTATGTCTCTGGATGATTGGTTGTCCTTGCTCCCAGAAAGGGGTTAGGCCAGCCAAAATCCTTACCACCTGTTGTGAAAAAGCAGTTTGAAGGGGTCTGGAGCAACTTAACGACACCCCATGCAGGATGGCTCTATCTTCTGTAAAAAACCACAGATGACTCTGCAAGGACAGGGAGGAGGGTAAGTGGCACAGGGGAAAAAACAATGTAATCAAATTAGTCCAGGCGCAGGGGCTAGCAAATGATAGAAAACAGCCACAGAAAAAGCTGTGGTCCATTCAGACTTCTGATGGTGAAATGGCTGAACTGTTGTCATCTCAAACTCCTGCTCCATTTTTGAGTTAGCCCTGAACCTCAGGAGGCCTGGTCACATGTTGATTAGTAAGAAATTCTCTAGTCCTTATCCACCCTGGGAATCCTCGTCCTGCACTCTATTCTCCAGATACCCCTTCCTTACACCACCTGGTTTATGATAAGCTCATAAACTAGTAACTAATGACTGCCTGAGAGGGCTCCTGGCCAGACACGACTAAGATAACATAATACGGGGTTAAAAAAACTTGTTTGTAACTAACACAAACTCCTGACTTTTTATAACTATCAAAAGGATTCTTTTATGAAATGTGACCATGCCCCTTTCCTATGAAGACACACTTTTCTTACAAACCATTGTCAAGAGGTATTGACAAGCTAGCGAACTCTCAGCCACCGGCTAATAATTAGAAGGACTCTAATTGGCTCATATTCAGTATGTGGTGACTCTTCTTTCTCACACCCAAGTGAAGCAGCTGCTGGATGCCCTGAGGGCCGCTCAGACTCGCACTTCAGTGGTATTAAAAATCGACACCCTGGTGTCAGGAAGATTCTGCCTTAAGTGCACCAGAAACAAAAATTCTAATTCTTCAAAGAGAAGGGAATACACAGAGGACCCTTGGCAGGATGGATCCTACCTTCCCTGGCCGGGCGAAAAGAACAGAGAAAAGAGCTGCCACAGCCTCCCTCTGATACCACCCGTTCCCTCTGGGTGGAGGGTGACTCAGTGACCTGTAACAGCCTGCAGTTTGGCGGGAGATAGATGTGGTGGAGGGAATTTCTCTGCAGAGGTGCGGCTCCTCAGTGCCAACTGCAGTCAGACTGTTTTCTGAACAAAGACTCTGTTAGGTAGGAAGATGGCCGTGGAGAAGAAGCACCACTGGAAGTGGTACACTTTTCTAGGGGTCTTTGCTTCGTTGCTGCTGCTGATGAATAAAGGAAAAATGATAGAGAAGAGGTGGCCACTGATAATATACAAAGACTGCATTTCTGCGAGAAAAGCCAAGGGTGGACCAAATCCAGAGTAGGAAGGCCAGTTCCTGTCTATGTTTGACAATCACTGAGGCATTTTAATTCCTTTATTAAATCAATAATATGTGAGGCAGTACAGTGAATAGAGAAGGGACATATGCAGTAGACTGATGAGCGGACCAACTAGATGGATGTAAAGAGCCTCACAAACAACCCCTGGATAAGGAAAAGAGCCTGCGGCAAAAGGTTGAAGAACATGTCAGCAATTATTTTGCTGATACTGGGGAATGGGTGAGGCTTCCTCCCTGACACCTCGAATGCCGGGTCAGCTATATCTTGAAACCAGACGACATTCACAGATTTGCTAAGCACAAACTGAGGGAGCACCCCAAGAGCACCAAGAATTGACATGAAGAACTCCAGGCACATTCAAACATTTCCATGTAGGGATGGAGCACAAATAATTCGGGCTGTTACTGACTGAAGCACAGGAATAACCCCTCAATAAAACAAGAGGAGACTGAGCCAGAATACTCTGACATTCCAAGCATAGCCCTGGAAAGTTCCAATGATACGTGGCTCACTCTCTTGCTTCCACTTTGTTCTCTGGGGTCTCCTCTGAGCCAAGACACTACTCGCCCTTCTTCAACACCGCTCTTCTCTCTTTCGCCAGATTTGAGCATCTAGCTTTGAGATGTACAAATGCCCCAGGTGGAGTCCTTGATTCCCCTGCCATGGTCCTGGAGAAAGACTTTGACACTGTCTGCCATTGCTTTACCATCAAGGCATCTTATCTGCTACACAGAGGAGAGGGAAGTGTCCCCAAATCTCTCATCATGAAGGACCCCTCAGTTCCCTTGCCCACTGCCAGCCCCTTCTGCCCTTCCAGCCTTGGCAGCCTGCTCTGTCGAGGTGCTCCCAGGCCCCAGGCCAGGCTGGCTGTGCCTGCACCTCTGTCCAGTTCTTTGAACAGAACATTAAGAACTGGAGAGAACCGGTGGTCAACTATGATACCCATGAAGTCTCCCGTGACCTCCATTTTCACCCTGGCTGGAACCAACCCCTCTTTCTCCTCCCTTTCCCCAGTTTCCCAGCCCTGAGAACATTCGCCTGACCTGATCTGTTCTGTGTCTACTGGCTGGGCATGGTAGCATGGCTTTGTAATCCCAGCTGCTTGGGAGGCTGAGGCAGGAGGATCACTTGAGTTCATGAGTTTGAGACTAGTTTTGGAAACAGTAAGACCTCCAATTTAAAAGAAAAGAAAACAATAAAAACCTCATTTTGTGTTTTTATCTCCCACTCCTTGGTGCACTCCTACGGGGAAGGGATAGTAAGGAAATGTGAATGCACAAGATGGCAGTACTTTGGTTCAGGCTGTGAGGGGAAGGTGGATCTGGTAGGCAGCTGGGTTCTGTGTCAGCAGAACTCCAGCACAGGTACAGCTCCTGATTCCCCAGTGTAAATAATTTCTGTAGCTGAGGTGGTTTGCTGGCCTGAATATGTAACATACATAACCAAGGCCGCTCTGCTGCACATAGCCACCTCTGTCTGTGCTTCTGTGTGCCTGGATGGCCATGCTAGGTGCACAGCTCTGTGGCTGCTGGAAATAACAGTGTCAAATTTGCCAACTGTTACTCTCTTTTTCCTCTTTTTAAAAATTTAAATCAATTCATAGATAAAATATTAAAACTAAAACATCACTTTTGAGCAGGAATTTTGAAATTCTAATGAACACTGAATGTTTTTGATCCAAATAAAAAAAAACTGCAAAAATGAATTACAGTAAGACCCTGCTTAATGCTGCTCTGCTTAACGCTGTTTCAGTATTATGGAGTTCATAAAAGTACAGCGAAATTTGGGCTGTCTTGCTATTGACAATTGCTTGGTGAATGAAACTGAAAAAGGCAAACAACATTAGATGGCGTCACTGCAGAAAACCAAAAAATTTCCAATGAAGAGAACCTTCCTTATCAAAAACATAAATTGTTTTTTGGATTTTTTTATTTTTATGAATGTTTTATGAATTAAAATCTTTTTTTAAGAGAAGACAATTTATTTAGAGGACAATTTATTTAAAAGTGGTGAAAAAGGGGGGAAAACAGATGATAGCTACTGAAGGAGTAGGGAGCATTCGAAAGCGAAATATTCCTAAAATCATTGTTAGCAATAAAAATGTACAAAAGTCATGCAACGAAACAAAGAAAATTGATGCATTTTCTTATTCTCTGTTCTGCTTCACCTGTCCCCATTATTTACGTGTTAAGAAGGCCTCATTTAACGCTGTTCGGTTTAGAGCCGCGATTTCTTAGAACATATCCCACATGTTAAGCAGTGTCTTATTGTATTACTCTCTAAGTACACATTCTAGCCCTTTCATTACAGCAAAATTACACTTGAAATAAACTTGAAGTTACAATACTGTCCTCCCTCTTAAGGTATGTACTGCTTAGATTATTTTTCATTTTAGACAACTGCCTCAAATTTTTAATAGTACCCAATAAATAAGCTTTTGATAGATTATGAATTCTTCATTTTATTTTTAAAAGTTTTTAGTTGTTAAGGATGTTAACTGGAGTGTCATAGTAATATTCTAAAAAGTGAGATTAGATTTAGCAGTTAGCTATGTGATTTTAGAAGGCAAAGTATAATTACAGAGATGGCAGTTGCTTCAAACTTATTACACGATGCCCACAAAAAGATTTAAGAAAAGCCTCATGGTTTTTAAAGTAATATAGTGCTGGTGGCAAAAATGGTGACACACATTTCAAATTTTAAGAAATAAAAAGGAATCTACACTGCTTGCTTTCGGTACTGCCCAAAGCAGAAGACATATCACCTGCAAATAAAATAGCTGCGATTTTGCTGATAATAAAGTTATTTGCAAATTCATAGTAAAATATATTTCTAAGTATATTTTAATTTTAGTGATAGTAATTGTAATAACCTGATAGTTATACATGCACTGGATAATGTGACATTCTTAAAAATACCAGATTTATCCAAGAATGTCTACTGTCTAAGCTGGGTTCTCAAATATTGATTAGTTTTTGACCAAATCTTGTAGGCAGAAAAGAGAATTTAATTCCTTCAGATAAACAGTCTACTTATTTTTCATGTTAATAGCAACTTAAAATTATGCCATGACATGCAGTAATGTGAGGGAAGTTTAAAGGCAAGTATTTATGATGTTTAATTTTAATCTTCCTTATTATATATTCCTTCAGGCAAATTTCTTTCTTTATAATAAATTTTGTCCATAAAATAAACAATTTATGGAGGAATTATATTTTGATCTGGAGAAGTTCGCAAGTAGTATCAGGGAATTTCCACTACTACTCAGCCAAACGGTAATTATCTGGGAGGGAGCAGACTGTAGTCAAGAACTGAAAGAAATTGGTCATACTGGTTATAACAATACTTACTTCTGAAAGCATTAAACACGTGGCAAACATTTTTTTTTACAAGGCAGTCACTGAATAATTATAATAAGCAGTCAGAAGAGTTCTGTTGTTGAAAATATACATTATGTTCATCCGACTGAAGGTTTGTGCATTTAAAAAAAGAAAAAAACATTTTACGTTCCAGTTCAGTGGCACTTGATACAGATGTTGCTTACAGGGGTTTGTGTCGTTATAAATTAAACATGCTGCTGCCTTCGCAGTCAAAGATACTAGGAAAAATGTCCATGTCAGAGAATAAACAGAAGAGTCTCTTTCAAGCAAAAAAGTTATCTCGCACTAATCCGGGAAGTCATCTACTCTAGACTTTGGCATAACCCTTCTCCTGGGAAAGCATAGCGAGGCTGAATGTCCCATGGATGGCCCTTAAATGAACTAAGGGTGAGGTATTTAGGGATTTCAGCTGCGGTCATACAGCTTTTCATATACTCTTTGTTTCCAAAGATGAGTACTGCAGATTTCCTTAAACTCTCATGCGCCAACATTGTATAATTCTTTCATAATAGTTGCTTCCCGTCAGTGCTATCAACCGCAAGACCGATGGGCTCTGTGTTCGAGTAATATGTGTTCCAGGATGACTGTGGTGACTCTTGACCCCCCGGTATCCCACATAAGCAAATGAGTGCTCTTCACAATTATTTCTTTGACATTATGTCCTATGGTTGGAGAAGTATAACCACTTTATTCATTAAGAATTGATAAAGAATTGTGGTTTTCCTTGCATTATCCAGTTCCACTGTAAGTACTTTGTGTTCTTGGTTACAGAAGAGGCTCCACAGTTTAGTGAAGATCAGCCCTATCATGAATACTTGGGTGGGCCGCCAGCTCCCTCAGCACCATCTGGCCATGGGGACCAAGGAGGAGCAACCGGGACCATGCAGCAAGGGCACTGATTGGTCAGCAGAGCAGCCCAGACCCACTGGCTCAGCCATAGACTTATTTTGAAGCAGCTGAGCCCAATGCCGACCCCTAATCCCTTCGTCTGATACCACTCACTCACCAAAGTCTTTACCAGCCCCAAACCCCACCTCCCTCCCCTCCACCCCACTGTGGAACCTCTATCAGAATCACTGAGCAACATTCACATCCGAGAAAACTTTGTGTTCCCAGCCCTTAGCTGGTCCTGGCATACAGTGTAGCTTAGTGGTTGTTTACCAAATGCCTATTTTTAATCTCCGATGACTTCACTTCTCAGATTCATGGCCTCAGGTTCCTATTGCTCCAACATCCTACCAAGTAATGGGAAGACTTTGCAAAGGTGTGTGAAGAAAAATCTAGCTTCAGTGTTGGTTAGTCTCTTTCCTCCAGATACTCTTCTACAATTAGGGCACACTCCCACCAAGCTCCGCCATGGCCACAGGAAGAACCTATTCTTATGCCAAGGGAGAGGGGAATTCTGCCTTGGTACAGCCTTTGGGGCCCCTTCTCTCCTCTTTTTTCCCCTAACCACTTCCCTCTCCACTTCTGTCCTCAAGTCCTTAAGGAACTCTGCAGGGTTCCCAGCTTCCTGAATCAGGCATCCCCTACTGCTGTCGTTCATCAGGAGAGGGAGCAGGTGAGAAGGAGGCAGGGGAGGGTGAGTCACACCTTTAAATTCTGTGGCTTCCATCTTTTTGGTGAAGTGGCAAGTACTGATTAAGCAGAAGTAATTCCTCCTCCCTGGCACCTGCTTCTAGGGAGGGGCTGGATGGTTTACTGTGGGGAAGCGTAGCATCTCCCTAAGGAAGAATCTGAACAGGCAGCCGGAACCCTCAAGCCCCTGGCTTTTTTTGGTCTTCATTTGCAGAACTCGATTCACATTTTCTGCCCTTGTCTTGTCTTTTCCTGCTCAGAGGAGTGTTTATTATTTTTGATAATAAAACCATTTTAGATTTTGGAACAAAAATCATTTTTCAATCCATCTATGCTGATTTGAACTGCCTGGTTTAGTTTTAGGGAGTTTTGTTTGTTGCAGGAAACATCACCCACCCCTGGATGTGTCAGCTGGATCTCTGGTCACTTTCCAGATCGACTTCAGAGAACATTCCCAAGTGAGCAAATTGCTGTCCCCTTTCTTGTAGTGATACTTATTCAAGCTTCACGTAGCTTACGCATTTATTAGATTTAGAGCAAGCATGTGTGCCCCGTGGAAACCAAAACTCTACAGAGTTCCCTTTGCCCTGGGTTACTCAGCACCAACACAGTCCTGGCCCAGGGCAGAGGTTCATGAGATTGCTGTCTTCAGGGTGTCACCCAGGCAAACCGGCATCCCCGCCCGGAGTTCCTGAGTCCTCCAGTCTCGAAGGTCACTCTGTCCTTTGCCACTCAAAATCACCTGAAATCTGTTTCCATACACCAAGAGTGGGAAAAGTAGCACCACTCTTCCAATCGCTGTCTTCAAAGTTCATGCTTCTCCTGGGGCCTTGGGGTCTTGTGGTGATTTTAAACGTGTCTGAAAATTCTTTGACACTCTTCCTACCAAGGGCTGAGTCTAATTCTCTCTTTGAGTATGGGCTGATCTTGGTGATTTGCTTCCAGTCAACAGAGGAAGGCAGAGGTGATAGCACCTGATTGCTGAGGACAGGTTGTCATGAGAGAAGACAGCCTCTGATAGACTCTCTGTCACTGGATGTTTGTGTTTGGATTCTAGCTGCTCCATCCACCACCTGACTGTACTCTCCCTATGGCCTGGGAGTGGTCCTATTTCTCTGCTTCTCAGTCCCACACACAGCGTTATCTCCTCTTCCTTTGGTCTGGTGAAGCATCACTAATGCAAGACAAATGTATGCGGTGGGAATTATTGAAGATTTGGGGCCATGAAAAGAAGGTTTTCAGCAAAGACTAGATTAAATGAGAATTTCAGTCTGAGTATCAGATGGGTGAAGATTCATAGGTACGCCACCCACAGGGACTTTCTTACAGGTCTGGTCTACTCCGGGGCACACGTTTCTGCCATCATCTTGGACCTCTCTTTTTCCCCTCCTCCATCCCCGCCTCATTTTTTGTTAAGTTTATTCTTATTTTCATACACAGAACCATCCAGTGGTTAGAGTCTTGGCCTATAAACTTAGGGCCACAAGAAAAGAAATACTAATTCTCCACACTGAGTCTTCTTTTATTTTTTCTATTTTCTTTCTATAGGAGGCAGAAACAAATCTCAGTCATATCAGGGTCTCCCCAGTCCTCCTTGCCCTAACACATTTGGGACATTATAACAAAATACCATAGACTAGGTGATTTATGAACAATAGAAATTTATTTCTCATAGTTTTGGAGGCTGGAAAACCCAAGATCAAAGCACCAGTTTATTCATTGTCTGCTGAGTCCCTGCTTCCTGGTTCTTAGCCATCTTTTTATGTCCTCACAACTAAAGGGGCAAGGGAGCTTTCTGGGTTCTTTTTAATAAGGACTCTCATCTTTTCAGGATGGATCCTGCATCATGATCTAATCACCTGCCCAAGAGCCCCATTTCCTCATGTTATCACATTGATGATTAGGTTTCAACACGTGATTTGTGCAGACACAAACACTCAGACCTTAGTACCAGTCTTGTGTCAAGTTCTAACAATCACAACTCTGAGGTTGGGGTTTGGGGTTCAGGGTGTTTGTTCTTTTTGTAGGGATAGAGGCCTGTAGGCAGGGAAAGAATAGCATAAAGGGCCTTATTAGACTTTATTAAAGAAATTAGTAGAAAATCTTACTAAACGTGCCCGTTGCCTCTGCAACTGGATTCACTGGTTAATCCTGATTAATTGGTTTAAAACTTTACTAAAGTAATTCCTTTCAGGGTGATTAAAAGGTCAAAGGTAATGAGAGGGAAAAAAACCAGACATACTGTTTGTGCACCAGATAACACAAATAGATTAAGGATTTACAACCAAGGAAGGCATACTTTCTAATGGAGAGATTATCCAGAGAAAGAGTTGACAGGCTGAGCATAGAGGAAGCCAGGGACATAGAAACCGGGATAACCAGCCACACTGACCGCCAATAGGATACAAAGGAGAGAAGGGGCAGCTCATTAATTTAACACTTATTTAGTATATAAACACAGACACACATATATGTATGTATTTTCATTCTAGGGTCACTCTACTACTGCGCTAGATACACACAAATCCCCTTACTTAAAATCACCAACTCTAAGCTGCCTTTTTCATGCGGCTCCCCCTAACCAACCTATACATCACAGAGATAAGGCCCTGAGAAGGACAAAAGGGCTGGAGGAAGTCAAACAAAGCTCACCCAAAGGAATGTGCACGTAGACCACACTGCCCCTGTTAGGGTCTTGTGACCTGGGACCCATCCAAAGACAGCCCGGGAACCAGTTAGATTGTGACAAGTTCCAGGTACCCACCTGGAAGGCAGGGTCCCTGAGCCTAATAACAGAAACCAGGGACAAGGGCTCAGGGGTATCTATCTTTTTCCAGACTCCCCTACCTTCTCTCCGGGGCAGCTTGTTTCTGTCTTCTGCTCTTTTCCTCCTTACAAATAAATCATCTTCCTTTCCAATTCATTATTGGTGCTGAGATTTGGATCCCAGCTAGCTGCTCACACTGTTGAAGCATTGTGGTCATGCTCCAAGCTGTACATGGTTTTATCTCACCCCTACTTGGCAATTCATGAAGGTGGCTGCTGGTCTTTCCTCGTGTCTAACCAGAAGGCCTCTCCAGTTCTGACTCTCTCCCAGCTACCTCTGACCCTGCCTGGGTAAACAGAGCACATATTTGCTCCTCTGCTGTGAGGCTGTTAAGGCTCTCAGACTAGATGTGCTGTGTGGCCCACTCTACTCCACCTTTTCAGAGCTAGGAAAGTTACGTGTCCTTTTTCAATCTGTGTTCTCTGCAAAGGAATCTCAGGGAACTTTCTTACAGACTCATTGGTCTTCATTTCTTCTTTACTTCTCTCTCTTTTCTCTCATTCAGTGCAGCTCTGGTCTCAACTATGGGAAAGTGGCTCCAATAGAGCAGGCATTTTTCCAAAGCTGTTATTGATATTACAGAGTTTATGCTCCGCATCTTTTAGGTTTAGGCTTGTGAATCCTTGAATCAAGAATTTACTCTGATTGAAAGACCTGCGCGGCTAGTTGCTGGAGTGGGGATTGGGAGAAGGGGGAGAACGATAGCAGAAGTAGTGGGAAGTAAACATCACACACAGAAATTTAAAGTCTCTTTGCACAGGTCACGTATAACCTCTGGCCAAGGTCAATTTATCTAAAATTTACCTTGTATTGTCTTTCTCTAACTAAAAGAACATTCTCTCCCGGGGCAGCTGCCCAGATTGCAGATGATCGTTTAAAAGAATACTTCCCCCTTTCTGTTATATAATTATGTGATTGTGTAACTAGAACTAGGTGGAGGCCAGCACTGAGGACCTTCAGATGGAGATGAGGGAGAGACAGGTTGTAAGAGTGGTCTGCAGAAGGTTTCCTGGAGGAAGTGGCATTTTAGCTGGGGAGAACATACTAGGCACAGGTCATGGGCAGTAGATAAAGGGAAACTGCATTGTACAGGTGGGGAGGGGGCCCTAAATTGGTCCTGGGAGTCAGTTTGTGCCAGACATTGGATACAGGGGCTTGGCTTCCATTCCAAAGGGAAAGAGGCATGAACTCATCAGAAGGTTCTAGGCAGGGCAGTTCTGTAATTTAAATAATTTCCTCTCTGCTCCCTCTACTGGTATTTGCTCATTCCGTTCTCTTACCTGAAGAGCCCAGTGCCATTCTCTTCCTTGTATGGCAAGAATTTCTTGATTTACTCAGCCCTGCACCCTCTTTCCTTCCCCTCTACTCCTAGCATCTCACAGCAACTTTGGCACCTTAATGACCACTCCCCTGAAATTTCAGGCTTCTGAATACTCTCTTCTCTCTCCCACCTCCAAGCCTTTGCTCTTGCTATTCCCTTCACTAGAAAAACCCTCCTCATATTCCTCTCTATCTGGCTAGTTCTTATTTATCCTTCAGGTCTTGCCTCTGTAGCTACCTTTCCAAATCATACCTGTGCCTCTAGGCTTAACTAAGATTCTCTCTCTGTGTCTGCTCCCACAGATTTCTGAACTGTGTCTTCTTTGGTGTCCCAACATCAACCTCAGAATAGCTTTTAGGCTCTTTGGGATGACTTTCGCTCCTGGGAGTGACCTCCTTTAGTAACAAAAATAGGCAAGTGGAATGTTTGGCAGAACTCCCAGTCCCTCAAGTCAGTTTCTTATTCAAAACTCAGGGCAAACAGATTAAATAAAAGTACTAGGCAAATAATTAGGCAGCTGCAAGTGAGACAGTGGCTCCAAGAAGAGACCCAAACCTCATTCTAGAATCTCTGCGCCTAGCTCTTGTCTCAGTCACATGACCTGGGTCCTAACCTAGTACCAGTATTCATTTGCTGTGTGGCGCTGGAAGTGCTTTCCCGCCTCTTCAGCCTTGGTTCTCTTACGTATGGTAGATATTGTGATGATCCTCTGGACAGCCTTGCCTATAAAATGAAAGGCCTGGGTCACATGATCTTTCTCTGGAGTCTCCACGAATATGTAGCATGAGTGCCATACTGGGTCTGCCAGTGGCATGCAGATGAAGCAGACCCTGTCCTTGTGTTCATGGCGCTCAGTTTCATCACGCTCAGCTGGTTCACGCACACCCACTCAGCCTAACACGGTGGGCACAGCAGCAACGGGGAGAGATTGAGCTCTGTGCTGAGGCTCAGCCAGACAAGACCGGGGCAAGTCTGTACCTGCCTGAGCCTCAGTTTTCCCTTTGGTAAAATGAGGATAGTAATTCCTGACTCTGGAGTATGTGTGAGAAGGTCAAATGAAACAAAGACAAACAAATACATTGAAACAAGCTGGCTGCCCAGACATACATTATTGTAAGGATTGAAGTTATCCTGAGATCCTTGTGGGGCTCATGGGAGGGAGGGGTGCACTTTGCTGGGGGTGGAGGTGGACAGGATGAGCTTTGCTCTATGGCCAGAACAAAGACAGCACATAGGATTTCCACTCAGAATCCCTTCTTGGTTGTTCACCAAGAGCTTTTTTTGGTCTTCTTATTTCTGGTAGATACTCTCCTAACTTCCTCTTTTAGTCTTCATTTTTTTCATTGAAAATTATTTTCATATAAAAGTGCCAATATATCCACCAACATCAAAATCTATCTCAATAACCAATTTACACTAGAAATCAAAACACAAGTCTCTTTATTCACATTGTTTAAAAATCTAGTTCTTTGACACATTCCCATAGTAACTTCAGTCTCTGCACTGCAGGAATCTGCACTGTGATTTGTCATGGTAATTCATACATCCAGGTCCTTGTAGTCGCAGATAAACTCTGGGTAGTATCCCATGCACATGACGCCTGGTTTTCTGTGTGGGTTGAATGTTCCGTGGTGGGACTGACGAGGCAGCAATTTTCATGCATATCATTTTGCCGGGGGTCAGATGGAACTGAAGAGTCTAGACACTGGAGACAAGTTTTGAGTGCTGGCGAGGTAGGGTAGAGAGTTGACAAAGCTGGCATGTTCCCAGGCAGTAGGCATGTTGGGTGCGATGTTCCAAGTAGAGTGAGAGTTGTGATCAATAATGTCAGTCTGAACTTCTGCGGGACAGGGGAACCCACTGGCTAATTCATATTTTCTTCTGGGAAGGCGTTCAAACCGTTCAATTCCAAGAGGCAGTACACACTAGGAAACTGCTCTTCACATGTGGCACTCTAATCAATGAAACTGCTGTTAGGGACTGGAGTAGGCTCCTGAATCACATCAGGCACGCTGTTCTGCAGGGTGCAGATCAAACTACTGGTCAGACACACTGGCTGGGGCGGCCAGAGGTCTCCAGGCATGTACAGACCTTTCTCTTCCTCCACGCCCACAGGCTCAGCTGGAAGGTTGGGACAGGAAAGCTCTGCATAGGGTGGAAAGTGGAACATGTCTGTGGGACCACAGATGTGATGAGAAAGGTTCACAGAGATAGGAGGTCCAGAAGGAAAATCATTTTGGGAAACACTGTCTCTGGATAGCAGGGAGAGCTGCAGGTCCACATGGTCTTCCTGTCGCCCTCGGAGATGCAGCTGCTGGACCAGCTGCTCCAGCTACCCTGGCTGGTGTGCATGCTGCCTGAGGAGCTCTGACAGTCTGAGCTGGAATTGGAGCAAAACTTGTCTTCACATTTCTTCTCAGGCTTCTGGCTGCACCTCTCTGCCACTCTCTGTGCACTAGGTGAGCTGTTTGCAGTTGCTACATCTGCTTTACAAATCTCTCCAGTGTTTTCCTGCATACACTAGCGTCTCACTCCGATGTCTACACTCAGTTTGGACCTTTCAAAGTCACTGCACACAAGCTTTAGTTCACTCTGTTCAGAAATCCTCGAGACCTGAGCAGCGCTCCTTTTCTTGTTTTTTCTACATGTTCGATTTTCGTTCCAGTTTAGGTTTTGTACATTTCCTTCTCTTTTCTCCTGAAGCTTCTTTTTCCTGTAAGGATCTTCTTGCTCCACTGAACGTATGTCCTGTTTCTCAGAACATGTCTTCTTTAGATGCTTTGTGAATCTTCTTTTCTGAAGAAGCTTTTGTCTTCAATTTTACTCTTCAACTTAGTGAGACAACAACTTGGATTTATAAAAAAGTAACTGTTTCAGCAGGTCCTCAGCGTCCTCTATCCTTCTAAGAGGCTTGTTGCAGAGCTCATGGGCTCTGCCAGTCTGCTCCTGCTGGCTTCTGGCCCCTCAGGATTGCCAGGCCCAGTTCCTGACTGCTCTGTGTCCTCTGTGACTGCTCCCAGACTTGTTTGTGGCTGCCATTTCCCATCCATCTCTCCCTCTTAGGAAAGCCTCCTACTGTCCAAGGCCTGTCTCCCTTAGGCCTTGAGAAGGAGATAGTGTCCTCCTTGATCTCCTCAGAACCTGCTTGCTTCCTGCCTGCTCTCGTGGCCCTGCTCTACCTGGGCACGGCCAGTCCTGCCCTGGAGCTCTCATGTTTGGGAGAGCCTTGCATATTTGCAAGCCGGATCTGTAACCATGAAGCTGGGTCCAATTTCTTTCACTTAAAATTATGTTCTCAAGGTGCATCCATTTACATTAAAATGCCTCAAGTTTTTCCTCTTTATGGCAGTGTTGTACTCTGTTGTACGTAAAAACCACATTTTCTTCATCCTTTCATCCATTGGTGGGCACCTGGGCTGTTTCCAAGATTTAGCTATTACAAATTGTACCACTATAAACATGGGTGTGCAAATATCACTGTGGTATGATGTTTTTAACTCATGTGGGAAGATACCTAGAGGGGAAGAGCTGGGTCAAATGGAACCTCTAGTTTTAGTTTTTTGGGGACTCTCCATACTGACTTCCATAGTGGTTGTACCAATTTATAGTCCCACCAAGAGTGGAGAAGTGTTCCTTTCCCCCCACACCCTTGCCAGTATTTGTTTCTGGTTGATTTCTTGATGACAGTTATTCTTTCTGGAGTGAGATGGAATCTCAGTGTTGTTTTAATTTGCATCTCTCCAATGACCAGTGATTTCGAACATTTTTTCATATATTTATTTGCTGTTTGTACCTCTTCACCTGAGAAGTGTCTTTTCATTTTAGATGCCTATTTTTGAATTGGGTCTTTAAATTTGGGGGGGGTCTGATTTTTTTTGAGTTCTTTCTCTATTCTAGATGTCAGTCCTTTGAGGAATAGCTGGTAAAATTTTTTCCTGTTCTCTGGGTTGTCTCTTCACTCTTTTGCTGTGGGTTTCTTTTGCTGTGCAAAAGTTTTTAAATATGATATGATCCCATTTGTTGATTCTTTGTGTTATTTCCTCTGGGATCGGGGCTTTGTTCTTAAAGTCTTTTCCTACCCCCATGTCTTCAAGAGTTCTACATATTCTATCTTCCAGCAGATTGTTTATGTTTTAACATATAGATCTTTGATCCATTTCAATTTTAATTTAGTGCCTGATGAGAGATGTAGATCTAGGTTTAATCTTTGGCATGTGGAAGAGCCAGTTTCCCCAGCATCATTTATTAAAGTCTATTTTTTTTTTCCAGTGAAGCTGTTTGGTCCCTTTGTTAAAGATAAGGTAGGTGGGTGTGTTTGGAGTTGTTTCTACATCTTCTATTCTGTTCCATTAATTCTTGGTCTGCTTTTTTTTTTTTGCAGCACCATGCTGTTTTTATCATGGTAGCTTTGCAGTATAATTTCAAGTCAGGAATTGCAATGCCCTCGCCTTGCTTTTGTTGCCCGGAATTACTTTTGCTATTCTAGATCTCTTCTGGTTCCAATGACTTTTAAGATTGTTTTCTCTAGTTCTGTGAGGTAAGCTATTGGTATTTTGACCAGGATTGCATTAAATCTGTATAACAATTTTGGAAGTATGGCCATTCTCACTATATTGGTTCTGCCTATCCAAGAATGGGTAACAGCTTTCCATTTTCTGATATCTTCTTTGATATCTTGTTTCAGAGTACAATGTAAAGGTTTTTTGCTTTCTTTGTTAGATTTATTCCTAAGTATTTCATTTTTCTTGATGCTACTGTGAAAAGTGTTGTTTCCCTAATTTCTCTCTCAGTGAGTTTGTTATTTTTGTACAAGAATGCTATTGATTTTAGAGTGTTGACTTTCTACCTTGCTGGGCTACCAAATTTGGTTATTAATTCTAAGAGTCGTTTGATGGAGTTTTTGACGTTCTCTATGTAGAGTATCATGTCATCTGCAAATAAGGATAATTTAACTTCTTCCTTTCTTATCCTTATTCCTTTCATTACTTTCTCTTGTCTAATTGCTCCGGCTAATGTTTCCAGAACTATATTGAATAGGAGTAGTAATAATGGGCAATGTCGTCTTGATCCTGATTTTAGAGAGAAAGCTTTCAGTTTTTGACCATTTAGTATGATGCTGGCTGTTGGTTTGTCATAGATGGCTTTTATCAGATTGAGGTAAAGACTACTTATTCCAATTTTCTGTAGGATTTTTATCATGACTTTGGACTTTGTCAAATGTTTTTTCTGTGTCTATTGAGATGATCATGTGATTTTTGTCCTCGATTCTGTTAATTTAGTGTATTACATTTATTGACTTGTACATGTTGAAACATCCCTGCATGCCTGGGATGAATCCTACTTGGTCACATTGTATAATCTTCTTGATGATTGGTTGTATTCTGTTTGCCAGTATCTTATTGAGGATTTTTGCATCTATGTTCATTGAAGAGGTTGGCCTGTAGTTTTCTTTTTTGGTTGGGTCATTCTCTGGTTTTGGTATCAGGGTAACGCTTGTTTCTAGGAATGACTTTGGGACTGTTGCTTCCCTTCTGGTTTCATTAAAGAGTTTGAGGAGTAGTAAGTAGCATTAGATCTTCTCTAAATTTCTTGTAGAATTCAGCAGTGAATCCATCAGGACCTGGGCTCTTCTTTGTTGGTAGTTTTAAAATTACTTCTTCAGTATCATTGACTGATATTCAGTTATTTAGAATTTTTATATCTTCTTAATTAAGCTTTGTTAATTCATATGTTCCTAGAAATCTATCCATTTCTTTTGAATTTTCCATTGTATTAGAGTACAGGTTCACCAAGTAGATATTGATGATCTTCTGTATTTCTGCAGGATCTCTTGTGATTTTTGCTCTTTTTATATCTAATTGCATGGATTTGGGTCTTTTCTTTCCTTGTTTTGATGAGGGTGGCTAAGGGTTTGTCTATTTTATTAAATCTTTCAAAGAACCACCTGTTCAATTCATCGATTCTTTGTATTGTTTTCTTAGTCTCTCTCTCTTTTTTTATGGGTGTTGGTGATCAAACTTAGGGCCTTGTGCTTGCTAGATGAGTGCTCTACCACTTGAGCTAAATCCCTAATCCCCTTTTTCTTAGTCTCAATTGCATTAATTTCTGTTCTGATATTTATAATTTCCTTCCTTGTACTTGCTTTGGGTTTAAATTTTTTTTTTCTCATAACATGAGGTTCATCATTAGGTTATTTGAGCTCACTCTGTTTTTCTGATATGGGAATTCTCTGCTATAAATTTCCTCATAGGACTGCTTTCATCGCATCTTATATGTTCTGCTGTGTTGTGTTGGCCTTATCATTTAATTGTAGAAACTGTCAAATTTCTTTTTTGATTTCAACTGTGATCCATTGGCTCTTCAAGACGGTATTATTTAATTTCCCTGTGTTGACATAGTTTCTGTGGTTTCTTTTGCTGTTGATTACCAATTTCATTGCACTACAATCTGATAGTATGCATGTCATAATTTCCATTCCTTTGCATTTACTTAAGTATGCTTTATGAACTAGTATATGGTCTATTTTGGGGAAAGTCCCATGTGCTTCTGAGAAGAATGTGCATTCTGTTGTTGGGTGGAACATTCTGTAGATATCTTTTAAATCCATTTGTTCAAAGGTTTGGTTCAACTCTGATATTTCTTTGTTGATTTTCTGTCTAGTTGATAGGTCTTTTTGAGTTAGTAGGGTATTGGAATCCCCCATTACAATTGTATTGGTGCTTATCTGATTTTCCATATCCATTAGGGTTTGTTTTACATAGTTGGGTGTACCAGTAGTTGGTGCATATATATTTATGATTGTTATTTCTTCTTGTTTATTCATTCCATTAACCAGTATGTAGTGGTCGAAATCCACTTTGTCTGTGATTAGAGTAGGTATCCCTACTTTTTCTGGGTTCCTGTTGCATAGAGTATTTTTTTTCCTCATCCTTTGACTTTTAGTCTATGGATTTCTTTTTGAGTTAAATGTGTTTCTTGTATGCAGGATATTGTTGGATCTTGTTTCTTAATCCGTTCTGCTAATCTGTTTCTTTATGTTGTGAATTGAGACCATCCACACTTATGGTTATAACTGATAGGTATTGGCTTATTCTTGTCATTATATTATTTTCCTATTGTTGGTTTTCTTTCTTTCCTTTCTATTTAATTTCTCCCCTTCCCTTGTGGATTCATTATATTGGGATTCATGGAATTGTTATCTTCATTGTTTTTTTCTAGGATATCTTTGAGAATTTTTTGGAGTGCTTGTTTGGTAGTCATGAATTTCTTCAGGTGTTTATTATCATGGAAATATCTTATTTCTACATCATTTTTAAAAGATAATTTTGCAGGGCACATTAATTTGGGTTGGAGGTTATTTTCTTGTGGTTGAAACACTTCACTCCAAGCTCTCCTTGACTTTAGGGTTTTTGTTGAGAAGTCTGCTGTAATTCTGATGGTTTTTCCCTTATATATGACTTGTTTCTTTTCTCTAATAGCTTTTAATATTCTGTTCTTACATTGAATTTCTGTTCTTATGTTGCATTGTGACTACTATATACTTTGGTATAGTTTTTCTTTTTTTCCTTAGTACAGCTATTTGGAGTTTTATATGCCTCACTTTCCTGTGTGACAAATTCTTTTTCTATGCTTGGAATGTTTTCTGCTATTACTTCTGTAAACAGATTTTTTTTATGTCCTTTGTGCTATCTTCTAATTTTGCATTGATTCCATTAATCTTAGCTTAGTTTTCTTTGTATCATATAGCAGCTGCTGTATTGATTTTTCATAGTATCTCAGTATTTTAAGGAGTCTCTCATTTGTTGATCACCACCAGAGAATATTCTGTCTTCACATTGATTGATTCTGCCACATATACTTTCAATAGAATTTTAATCTCATGGATTTCTGTTCGAGACTGTTTCATGGAATCCAGTTCTTTTCTAGTTTGGGCATTCATGGTTTCCATGTCTTTCCTTAGGTCGTCTCTCTCTCTCTCTTTTTTTTTAACCTCTATCTACTCTACATTTACTAAATATTTCTTTCATTATGACTATCGTTTCTTCAATTATCTGCATAATCATATCTGCTTTGAATTCATCAAGAGTCTTAGTCATCTGTTTTGTTACTTCCACTGCTACAATCAGAAATTTTGGCTGTGTGGCTTTGATTTCATGCCCCCTGGATTTGCTTTAGAAATGTTGGGAGTTTTGGGGGGTATTTTGCTTCCGTGTTTTCTCATTTTCTATTTTTTTGTTTATCTTTTTCTGTATTGAGGCTTGCAAATTATGGTGGGTGGCTTTATAGCTAGTATCAAGACCTCTTTAGGTAATGACTACTTTTTGGAGATGCCTTCTAGGTATTGGTAGCTATTTGCCTTTGGGTCTGTCTCAGGATGCTACCACCTCTGTTTATTAGGGATGAAAAGTTGCAGCCTATTTGGCCTAGTAGACAATTCTTTGGAAATGGAATGTAGTATTGTTTATGACCCCCAGACAATGTAGGTATTGGTATATAAGGAAGACCAGTTTATTGCAACGACTATGTCACCTTGGCTAGATCAGTACAATCAGTAATAATAATATTCTCAAGCACAAACTGGATAAAGACAAACTATACTAACATTTTGCCACCTTTAGCCTTAGGTACAATATCTATAGTTATAGAACAAGCTCTAAGACAAATCAGATAATTATATACAGTAAATAGAACTCAACTCAATAGAAGAATTTTACCCCCTTTCACGATAGAGCTGTATTAAACCACAGTAAGATATAGTTAACTCCCTACAAATTCATAAGGCTATGGTCTCAAAGTGCATCCACTTACTTAGAAATGTTTCAAGCTTATCTTTCTTTATGGTAGAGTAGTAATCCATTGTATTAAAAAACCACATCTTTACCTTGAGACCATTCTCTTTAGTGAAATAAATTGGACACATATGTGTAAATACTGCATTGTTTCTCTGGTGTGAGAAACAGAAAGTGTAAATAAGGACCAAAATGTATAATATATATTGGGGAAAGTGAAGAAATTGTTCAAGTGGGAAGGGGAACAGGGAGGGATGAGGAGGAAAGAAAGGGAGGGACAAGAAAAAAAGAGAGAATGGAAGGAAAAAACAGAAACAAAGCTTTTGTAAATAAGGAGGGGAAGAGGGGTTGAAAGGAGGGTAGGGGAATAGGAAAAAGAAAAAAAAAGTAGAAGCAAGATGCATCATGTACAGTTACAAATTCCCTATGATGAATGTTATTAGGTATATCTAAAATGTACCATTGAAATTAAAAAAATCATTACATGGCAGAAAAAAGATTCATAAGGGTAAATGGAATAGGTATGGAAGCATGAAGAAAAAAAGAAATAGATTATGAAAAATTAAGCAATGGAAGATCTAAAGATGGTAAGATTCATGTAAAACTTTGTATGAAAAAGAAAGGAGAAGTTAGTAGTATTAGTTATCAGTAACAAAAAACCAACAAGGAAAAAGATAAATAATAGAGAGTGGAGATTAAATTAGAGGAGAGAAAGTAAGAAAAAAATACTAAGGGAAGAAGTTGAAAGAGAGATAGCAAGAAAAGAAGAGAGAGAGAGAGAACCTATTCAAACAAATGAAAGAAAGTAATATTTAAAAAAGAGTGGGAACAAGAAAATGGATGGAGAAATCCCAAACTCTGCCCAAAGAAAATCCCAAACTCTACCCAAAGAAAATTCCAAACTCTAACCAAAGGAAAAAATAATACAAATTTAAAAAATACCAATAGAGGAACAAAGAAAAAAATTGGGTTAAATGAAGAGAGAAAAAGAGAGAGCAAGGGAGGGAGAAGGAGAAGGAGGGAGAGGGAGAAATTCCTATGTATTTCCAGAAGAGTATTTTTTCCAGGGCCTGGAAATCTTTACTCTTATAAGTCACATTCCTCCTTACTTCTCTTTATATTCCATGGGTTTCTCAGTTCAAGGGGCTCCCTTTCCGTAAATTCCTGTTCGTGGCAACTGACCAAGCTGGGGCCTCAGCCCAGGAAAGGTGTGGGGCATTGGACTCTGAGATTCCTAGTGTGGATTCCTGCTTCTTGGAGGCTGATGCCGGGTACCTGGTATATATTCCGGTGTCCATGGGACCATTTCCAGACACCAGATGGAGGCTCTTGTCACACTGGTGTGCCCAGAGGAGACTCAGGTGTGCCAGGACTATGTGGGGAGATTCTGGCAGGCCCAATGAGGGCATATGGCACTGGGTGTCTCAGGGGCATCTGGAGCACAGGGCGAGTCAGCAGACCTTTAGCTCTTGCTGCTAACCAGCAGAAGACTGGCCTAGTATGCTGCACAGCAACTCCACCTGGGCTCTGGTGATATGTGGGGTAGAGACTCCATTGTGCCCAGGGTGGAGGTAGTGTATCCGGTGCTGAATGGGTGTTCCTGCAGGTCAGGCGCACCAGGTGGAGAGTCACATGAGATGGGAGCTCCTTGTGGAAACCCAGGTTGCCCAGGACTGGCAATAGATGTCAGACAGAGTCTCTGGCTGGTCTATGAGTGGTGCAGGGACTTGAGAGCTGGGCATTGACTCAAGCATGCCTGGGGTGCTGGACACAGACTCAGACCAGACCAGTGTTAGCACTGTGTGCCAAGTATATGTCCTAGGAATTAAGTTGAAGCACTCAGTAGTGACTCAGGCATAGCCAGGATCCAATATCGATGACTCCAGACACAGGCATCATTTCCTCATTTATCTTCTTGGAGTCTGAGATTGGATGAGAAGGGGGGGATCATCTCCTGATCTCTCACCCCTGGTGTGCGCTGGTGAAAATACTACTGGGGTGCAACCTGCTCAGTGTTTAGAGAGGACAGTGATACAAAGGGTCTCACATACCCCCAGTTTATTCTGTGACACTAGACTCTTGTGCACTTCTTGGATTCCTTCAGCTACATGGGAGGCTCTCAAAATACCTGTTCCTGAGGTGGGTGAGTGTGGGGGCCCAGCAGACTGGCCCAGGTGGACCACCCGCCCTCTTTTTAACTCCTGTGCTTATGTTTTGTTTGATCTGCAAGTATCTTCTTTCAAATTGATTCTTTGTAACAGAGTTATTTCCTTCCCCTGTTTAAATTACTCTGTTTGTAGTTGATCTTCTCTGAGTCTCTCTGATGTGGCTCCTCCTTTACTCACAATGTTGAATCCTCCAATAGAGGCATCACGAGACCACTATGTTAGGTGAAATAAATCAGACACTCAAGCCTAAATGTTGAATTGTTTCTCTTACATGAGGAACACAAAGTATAAGTAAATTAAAGCGCAAAATAAAAGATAGGTAACAGGAAATGGGGAGATAGAGATAGATCTTTTCCAAAAGGGAAGGGAACTGAGACCTGGAGGGCAGAGGAATGAAGGGGAGGCGAGGGGGATGACAAAAGAATTAAGAGGTGTTATGTACATGTACTAACTCTCCATGATGAATGAAATCGTTACATAATGCAAGTGTGTACCAATAAAAATAAAATTAATAAAAATAAAGGAAACTGTTACATAAACAGCAATGAGGAACACTTAACACCCTTGCTTGCTCTCTGAGTGCAAGTGTAGAAATTGGATATATGGCCAGAAAAATTGCTGGGTGATGAGGTTTGTTCTTTTACACGTTTACTCAATATTGCCACATTCTTCTCCAGCTTATTCTCTTACTAGTCGTCGGTAAGTTTTTCCATTGTTCTGCGTCCTCAACAACACTTGAGACTGTCAAACCTGAAGATTTCTGCTAAGTTCTTGGGGACACTCATTGTGAATTAAATTTCCAGTTCCCTGATTCTAACGAGGTTGTACATTTCCTCATGTTTTTGGCCACTGAGTCTTTTCCCCTATGAATTTTTTTGTATCTTTGTCCTTCAGGCAAATGTTGATGTGTTCATCTTTTGATTATTACTTGTAGTTCTTTATATATTTGGGTACTAATATATTCTTAGTTACATGATTTTTAAATATGTTTCAGTCTGAAACTTGACTTTTTATTTCGTTGTATGTATTTTGTCATACGCAAACTTCAAATTTTAATATGCACAAATTTATCAATCTTTAAAGTGATTAGATGCACACTTTTTTTACTTTTATGGTTCAATAGTTTTCTAAAACTTTAAATGCTTTAAAACCCTTAAGGCTCAGGTATTTAACCCATTTGAAATGTTTGTGTATCATATAAGACAGACCTAGTTTTCTTCATTTCCATGTAGACAGTAAATAGTCACAGCACCATCTATCGAATATTTCATTTATGCCTACTGATTTGTAATGCTACTTTTGTCATAGATGAAGTTTTAAAGTTATTATTACTCTTTCTGTTCCATTGTAGCACCACCATATTCATTTTTAATCTTAGTATAACTTTAAAATAAGTCTTTATATATTTATGGCAGCCATTCCACTCTTTTTAAAAAATTCTCCTGGCTATCTTAGCCATTTATTATTCTATAAAAATTTGAGGATCAGCTCATTAAGTCCCATGACAATTCCTGTTGGGATTTTGTTTGGGACAGCATTGAAATTACCGATCACTTTAAGAAGAAGTGCCATCTTTGTGATACTGAGTCTTCTTCTCCACGGATTTGGGTTATTTCTCCATGTATTAACCTGTCTTCACCTCAGTGGCTGGTGAGACAGGGATTAGCTTTCCCTCTTTAATGAGCTCACTGGGTTTTGTGAGAATCCATGGAACTTATGCTGGAGAAAATGCTTTCCAAAGTCTGCAGCTCAGTACGTGCCTGTTGCAGCCTTAGCATGTAAAGTTTCCAGCTCCTGTCTCCCTGAGATGAAAATTCATTAATGGTGAGACACCAATTTGGGTAATAAATTTTCCATGCATTTTTATTTATTTTATTTTATTTTAATGGTACATTTTAGATATACATAGTGATAACATTTATCATAGGGAATTTGTACCTGTACTTGCTATATCTTGCTGTTTCTTTTTTTCCCATTCTCCTCCCCTCCCTTCAACCCCTCCTTCTTCCCTAATGGAAACAAATGGAAAAGCTTTGTTTCCATTTTTTGCCTTCCATTCTTTTTTCTCTTGTCCCTCCATTCCCTCCCCCCACCCTCCCTTGTTCCCCTTCCCTTTAGGAGCGATTTCTTCCCTTTCCCAATATAATACATTTTAGTCCTTATTTACACTTTCAGTTTCTCACACTAGAGAAACAGTGTGGTATTTAAAGATGTGTGCCTGATTTATTTCACTTAAGAGTATTCCATGCATTTTTAATCAAGCACTTTCTGACTCAGTTGTGAACCAGCCGCTTCAGTGTGCCCCAGACTGTCCTCATGTTATCTCTGGAGGTTCTGTATCCTGGGATACTCCTAGTCTTAGGCACACTGGGATGGCTGGTCACTAGGTTCTGTCCATAGAGAATTGATTTGGATGCATCCCTACCTTCTAGGAAGGAGAGGATTCTTGAACAGTGGTGTTGGAGGGTGACAGGAATCAGGCTTGATGACAAATGAACTTTGATACAACAGGCTAAATGCAGGAAAGAAATCACAAACAGCCAAATAGCACAGTGTGGGTTGGGGTGGGCTCCAGGAGGGCTTCCGTGAGGAAGTGCATTGGGCATAGAAAGTATGAAATTACACAGGCAGTAGTTGGGGTTAGAAGAGAGAAAAAGTAATTTTTGCTTTTCTCCCAGGTACTTCTAGACTCACACCTGATTTGTTGCTTACTCTGCTGTCTTTCTTAGGCATCACATCTTCCCAAAATCCAGTGTTTTACAGCAAGATGGGACCTTGTCCAATTCTCCTTTTGAACAGATGGGCAGGCTGAGGACCTGAAGAAGGTCATACAGTGAGTTCATGGCACAGATTGGCCTGAAATTCAGCTCTCCACTCCACTGTGCTGTCACATACATTTCAAACTGATCATTTTAGGGACCCGATCCTGACTTCTTAGCCAAAGGCCTTCAGGTTCTCTGGAAGCAGAACCCTGTCTTACTTTACTGGGACAGTACTGAATGGAGCACACCAGCTTCTGGGCCTCCCGATTCTGCCTACTCTGCCCACATTCCACTGCCTCGCCATGTCATACTTGCCCAGGCTTGGGAACCAGCCAAGTACAGCTGGGATTATTCTACCCAAGTCTATCTTGGTGGGAGGACCTGTTTAGAAGGTAAAGAAGCCCCGGAATCCTGTTTTGAGTTTGTCTTACGCATTCTTCTTTTATCGATCATCACCTATCCAAAGCAACAATAAGAATATTAAATTATTCTTAATGTGGAGGCTGGCACTTCACACACCTTTAATCTTCCAAAACAACCTTATATGGTAGATAATATTATAACCTTTGTTCTGTAGATTAGCAAGCTGAGATTTAGAGAGTTTAAGAAACTTGCCAGGTTGCGCTTATATCCCACGCTAGTCAGAAACCCAAGATGATGTTCTTAACGGAGACTCCCGGCAGTGCCAGGTACCAGAGTGCCTGATGAGGTGGCGGCTAGACAGGGTGAGAGTGGAGACTGTAAAAGATTCCCTGTGAATCATGGAGCTCGGGAACCTCCACATTAGTAGTCAGTTTCCCACATATAAAGAAAAGTGGTAAGAGTATTCTCAATTTCATCAAACCTGTGGGGAAAGGGGGGTATTTGGCATAGCAGAGAAAACACCATCTGACATTCCAAATGGGCCTGTCTCTTCATCTCTCTTCCTCCATTTCTCTCCTTCCTTTTCTGCCTTCCTCTTCTTCCCCTCCTTCCCTTACTAGAGGCTGTGACTCAGCACTTTTCCTGATTGGCTTGTTTGAGAGACAGCTAGCCTGGCTGGCAGTGAGACCTCTGCAGACAGGGCTTCTGTTCCCTCCTGGAGGATCCCAGCTAGGTGGGCATGTTTTCCTCTGAGGATGAGTTCCTGCCTGTGGACTCCGACAGGACTTCTTCCTTGTGTAGCCTGCTTTGTTTGACATCTCCAAGAGTTTCTTCCCTTGGGGATCTGGCGGGGGCAGGAAAAGACCAAACCCTTAACATGGCACTCCAGTCACTGTGAACTCAAGTTCTCTGAAGAGGCCACATCTATATTAAAGATCCTGCAGACTGTTTGATTCTGGCTGACTAGAACACTGTGATTGTGGAGAAACGCAGTGTTGCTGACTGGGAGCCCAAATCATCATGGGATATCTTTAATCCTTTTTAATAGCCACTTGTCATCAACCTCTGTATCTCACCTGACATTCTTGTAATTAATAAACTTATTAAGCTTACCAGAACTTGAGTCTCCACCAACCCTAAGGCTAAGAATCCTATAAGATAAAATCTATAACTGTATGACCTATTTGCTCATTGTGCTGTCATTTGGGGTAATTTAAATCTGTTTCCAGGTCATAGTCACTCATATTTGGCTCAGAATAAACTATTTTCTTTGAAGCAGAATTGTTACTTTATGTCAACAATAGTCACCATCTAAGCCTAACCTCCCCCTCAGCTCCATTCTCATTGGTCTCACTAGCTGTCTGGGGCTGCTAGAAGCTTCATTTAAAACCATGGTCATGGACTTGGGGATTTAGCTCAATGAAGGAGGGCTTGCCTAGCAAGCGTGAGGTCGAGTTTGACCCCCACCACCCCAAACAAAAAACAAAATGAAACAAAACCACCACCACCAAGAGATATTAGAGCAAGTGTTTAATTATGTATTTTCCAAGCTTTAAAGTTTTATTTATTTGCCTACCATATACTCATTTTATACATAAAAATCCTTTTATATGCCATCTTATTGTGAATTCTGTAGATTACCAGGTGCTTCTGATGCTGCAAAAATGCATTTCTTACCTGTATAGTATGTGAATGAGAGATTTCCCATGTTTCCACCACGGAAATACTGTGCACTTGCTTTGATTCTTAAGCATAAATGAGCATGATCTGACTTAACTTGCGGAAACTGCATTTGAAGCTATTTTGAGTGTCTTTATTTGTAAAAAGAAATTGGTTATATCATGTTTACTGTTCTAATCTGGTGGCAAAGGTATTCTTAAGAACTTAAAGTGCTCTAGATTTTCAAAATTGAATGAGAGAAAAAAATCGTGTAACCATCCTGCTGTTCTCAGCCTTCTTGTGCTTTATTAGGCAAGGTAATTAAAATTTATGGATTTTCTGTGAAAGTCTTTTACTAGGTCTTGGATTAGTTGTTATTTTATTCTTTATCAGTGAAAAAATGCTTTGAAATCGTACGTTCCCATCTTTGGGAGAATAGATGTTCCTATTCTGAGATTGGGTAATTGGGGTGAGTGTATTAAGTATAATTTACAGTCTGGAGAACAGCTAGGGAACTGATTGTTTCTCCGTTTGTGATTTATTAAGCACTCGTTAGATTCAATCTTAAGAATACATCATCTTTCCCTTATAATCTATCTAAATGCATCAGCAGCCGCTCCCATTTTCCCTTCTTTCCCGTTCACGAGTACTTTTGATTCCGAGAGAAACGAACACGTTCGCAATCCAGGTAGGTTATCCTGGGAGACTGTCATTTCAGTAACATTTTCTCTATTAGCAAATACTAGTTTGTTATAAAATTAATAGAGGTCCTTTTAATCTATTCTTTTGAATTTAATCTGTTCCTCACCTGACTCTGTTTGGGGTGACATTAGCCTGCCTTCTCTTATTTCTGTGCGTTTGGCTGAGGCATAGTTAGTCTGAGTTTCTAATCTTTCATGGTTTATATAGTTGCTCACTACAAAGTGACAGGGGTTTAAATGACTCCTTGTTAATTGTTACTTTTGATGTTACGTGCTTCATTTTATCTCTGAATTCTCTGGCTCTCAAACCATTTTCTATCTTAACTGTACTGTCACACTCTAGTTGTATTTATA